>SJYV01007860.1:10450-26931 GCA_006410875.1 Neotragus pygmaeus | reverse complement strand
AGGAGTTCATGATCTGAGCCACAGTCAGCTTCCTGTCTTGTTTTTGTTGACTGTATAGAGCTTATCCATGTTTGGCTGCAAAGAATATAATCAATCTGATTTCGGTGTTGACCATCTGATGATGTCCATGTGTAGAGTCTTCTCTTGTGTTGTTGGAAGAGGGTGTTTGCTATGACCACTGCGTTCTCTTGGCAAAACTCTATTAGTCTTTGCCCTGTTTCGTTCCGTATTCCAAGGCCAAATTTGCCTGTTACTCCAGGTGTTTCTTGACTTCCTACTTTTGCATTTCAGTCCCCTATAATGAAAAGGGCATCTTTTTTGGGTGGTAGTTCTAAAAGCTCTAGTAGATCTTCATAGAACCATTCAAAGTCAGCTTCTTCAGCGTTACTGGTTGGGGCAGAGGCTTGGATCACCATGATATTGAATGGTTTTGGCTTGGAAATGAAAAGAGATCATTCTGTCATTTTTGAGATTGCATCCAAGTACTGCATTTCAGACTCTTTTGTTGACCATGATGGCTACTCCATTTCTTCTAAGGAATTCATGCCCACAGTAGTAGATACAATGGTCATCTGAGTTAAATTTACCCATTTCAGTCCATCTTAGTTCACTGATTCCTAGAATGTCGACATTCACTCTTGCCATCTCCTGTTTGACCACTTCCAATTTGCCTTGTGTCATGGACCAATTTCCAGGTTCCTATGCAATATTGCTCTTTACAGCATTGGACCTTGCTTCTATCACCAGTCCCATCCACAACTGGGTACTGTTTTCGCTTTGGCTCTATCCCTTCATTCTTTCTGGAGTTATTTCTCCACTGATCTGCAGTAGCATATTGGGCACCTACCAACCTGGGGTACCGACTTTTCATACTATTCATGGGGTTCTCAAGACAAGAATACTGAAGTGGTTTGCCATTCCCTTCCCCAGTGGACCAGATTCTGTCAGACCTCTCACCGTGACCCATCTGTCTTGGGCGGCCCCACACAGCATGGCTTAGTTTCATTGAGTTAGATAGGGCTGTGGTCCGTGTGATCAGATTGGCTAGTTTTCTGTGATTATGGTTTCAGTGTGTCTGCCCTCTGATGCCCTCTCACTACATCTACCGTCTCATTTGGGTTTCTCTTACCTTGGACGTAGGGTATCTCCTCACGGCCACCCCTCCTGATATTGAATGTGGAGAAGCTCCTCTCGGCCCTCCTGTGCCCACGCAGCCACCGCTCCTTGGACNACTACATCTACCGTCTCATTTGGGTTTCTCTTACCTTGGACGTAGGGTATCTCCTCACGGCCACCCCTCCTGATATTGAATGTGGAGAAGCTCCTCTCGGCCCTCCTGTGCCCACGCAGCCACCGCTCCTTGGACGTGGGGGTACTCCTCTCAGCCGCCACCCCTGTCCTCGGACGTGGGGTCCGATATCAGATCAACCTGTGTTACATTTTATAATGTAAATGTAGATTTGTCATTATTAGGAGCGGAAATCTTATCATTCAGGTAACTGAGTCTGTCTCCAGCATCTAGGTACCATTTACTGAGCCCACTTTGGGGGAGACATAATTCAAATAAACTATAACTTTTTTCCTTTAAAAATATTTTTATAAACCTATAAAAAATAGCCCCTAGAGAAGGAAATGGCCACCCACTCCATTATTGTTGCCTGTAAAATCCCATGGACAGAGGAGCCTGGTGGGCTACAGGTCATGGGGTTGCAAAGAGTCAGACATGACTAAGTGACTGAGAAGACATAAAAATAGCTGATTTTGTCATCAGTGAACTTGGTCAAAATGTATCTGACATATACTGAAAAAAGTAAATGTGCCTCTGATCGGTAGAAGCCTTATTTAAATGTTGAATGAGGCGAAATCAGTCTGGCAAAAGGTCAACAGGGGCTGAGTTGTAAGCAGGGATATGGGGCAGACCAGCAAGGAAAGGTTTGTGAAAGAAAACATCCTCAGGGAACTCTGTAAATGGCAGCACTTCTTAGACTGAGTCATCGTATGCTAAAGAGTTTGGCAATTTACTCAGTTGGCCCCTGACTGGGGAGGGGCAGGACGTTGTTCAACAGCCCCAAGATCTGCATCTGTGATCCTCCTAGAGAACTTATTTGCTTACTGACCCAGAATCTTTCACTGTTGGTATTTGAAGAGGAAGCCACATGCTCTGGCAAACTTGGATTGATTCCTGAGTTGGAGGATAAAACATTTAATGAATGCCTACTGTATTCTTGGACTGCAAGGAGATCAAACCAGTCAATCCTAAAGGAAATCAATCCTGAGAATTCACTGGGAGGACTGATGCTGAAGCTCCAACACTTTGGCCATCTGATGTGAAGAGCCAACTCATTAGAAAAGACCCTGAAGCTGGGAAAGATTGAAGGCAGGAGGAGAAGGGGACCACAGAGGATGAGATGGTGGGATGACATCACTGACTCGATGGACATGAGTTTGAGCAAGTTCTCGGAGATGGTCAAAGACAGGGAACCATGGCATGCTGCAGTCCATGGGGTCACAAAGGGTCAGACACAACTGAGCAACAACAACAGCAGCAATAACTGTATTCTAGGTACTTTACATACATGCTGTTGCTTAAAACAATCCTTTAAGGTAAGTAGACTTTTCATATTACCAAAGGGAAAACTGAGGCTCAGAATAGTTGAGTATTCTTGCTTACACAGTAAATGGCAGAGTGGAAATTTGAACTCACGTCATACCTGCTCAGAAGCATGTGCTTTTTCCGTCATTCACACCAACCTCTCTGGTTTGTAAGTAGAATTTGGAAGTAGTAGTGTTCTATTCCTATTTCTGCAATGGAAGAATTTGAATTTGTCAAAAATTCATTTACAGCTTTAAGGAATTATTTAACCATGATGTCATAGGAAGAATATTGGACTAAATGTCTAGACATGGATGTTCCATGATGCCCTCGGGGGAGTCATAGGTTTATCTAAAGTATGGATTCTCAACATTCAGAGTCACAAGACCCCCTAGTCTGATGAGAGAATATAGGACAGGATCCCCCTCTTACCAGGTGACAGAGTCAGGCATGGCTCTCAGAGGGCTTCTGGTAGCTGTCCATACAGCCCTGCAGGCAACGTTCTCCTCCAACCCCAGTAAAGGGCTTGGTTCAAGGACATGAGACACATCACCAGGAGGGGAGCTGCCCTACTTTAGAAGCCCCACTTCCTAGAGGAGTAAAATCGCTTGTGACAACTTTATAGGCATATCTTCCAGGTGACTAGAGCCAGCACACTCAGGGAAGCCCAAGGGAGATCAAGTATTTATAGTTCTCACAGCTTCCCAGTCAGGAATCATTTTTACCACAAGCAGTTCTGCCTGGTAACACAGTCAACACACTTATTGATCAGGTTACCAAAGAAACAGAGTTAGAAAGTTAACAGGAGTTCAAACACTCTCGCAGAAGTTTTTTGTTAACCTAATGAAAAGAATTTTGTTAACCCTTAACGCACTGGTTCTAATCTAGTTCTCTGCCAAGAACTAGGTATCTGTTTTAAGCGATCACTTTCTGGGTCTCTGGCCCATAGTCTATAAAATGAGGGCATTTTACTACAATTTCCTTTCGTCCATTCTGAATCATATTGTGGTAGAGTGAAAGGAGTCCTAAATTAAAATTAGAAAATCTAGGTTCTAATTCCTTTAACTAGCTCTCCTACTTTTTAGCTGTCTAACCTGGGAATAATATTACCTGCTCACAATGTTAGGATAAGGATAAAAGATTAGAATACACATAATAAGGCTTTGAAAACTATATAATATTATAAAATATGAATGAAGAAGACGAACATTTACTGTATACCACTTATGTTACAGACATGTAAGCTATTTTCAACAGAATACCTGTTAGTTTTAATCTTTACTATAATAAATTAACTATTTTTCCTGGGATCCTCACCCTGAATGTTGCAGAGCCCAAATTCACACAAGATTGCCTTGTTCTAAAAGCCCATGTCTTTTCACTGTTATCAGTTTTAGTAATATAATCTGTAATTCTGAAACTATAAAGATTTTTTGTTAACCTGAATTAGATATATTAATATCAAAAACTGTCTCTTGCTTATATGTGCTTTAAAATCTCTCCCTTATTTAAGGTTACATATAAGATATCTTCCCTGGTGGCTCAGATGGTAAACAATCTGCCTGAAATGCAGGAGATCCAGGTTCAGATCCCCTGGAGAAGAGAATGGCAACCCACTCCACTATCTTTTTTTAATTTATTATTTTTATTTGGCTTCGCCAGGTCTTAGTTGGAGAATATGGGATCTACTTCCCCACCCAGGGTTCGAACCCAGGCCCTTTGCACTGGGAGCGTGGAGTCTTAGCCACTGGACTACCAGGGAAGTCCCAACTCCAGCATTCTTGTCTAGAGAATTCCATGGACAGAGGAGCCTAGTGGGCTACAGTCTATGGGGTTGTAAAGAGAGGGACATGCCTGAGCAACTAACACTTTTACTTTTTTCACTTTCATGATGTACTTTTCTCTAATTATCTGACTTTTCCTACCCTTCAGAAAAGTTTATTGTTATTTATTAAGACAAGATACATTTCCAAAGGAAAAACAGAAGCTTATAGCACTGTTTTACATCAAGGGGACTTCCTCTCAGTTTGAGATCATGCATAGTACTTATTTTGATGTCTTCTATTTTTACTTGATTCTTTGTGACCCCATGGACTGTAGCCCTCCAGGCACCTCTGTCCATGGGATTCTCCAGGCAAGAACACTGGAGTGGGTTGCCATGCCCTTCNGACTTCCTCTCAGTTTGAGATCATGCATAGTACTTATTTTGATGTCTTCTATTTTTACTTGATTCTTTGTGACCCCATGGACTGTAGCCCTCCAGGCACCTCTGTCCATGGGATTCTCCAGGCAAGAACACTGGAGTGGGTTGCCATGTCCTTCTCCAGGGGATCTTCCCAACCCAGGTATCGAACCCAGGTCTCCTGCATTGCAGGCAGATTCTTTACGGTCTGAACCACCAGGGAAGCACTTTGGCAATTATTTTTCAAAAGCCTAATTCTCTGATAATTTATCTTTATCTATGAAGGTATTTTCTTGGCTGTAATATAAGGAGAACTTTAATGGGGAATTTTTTAATTTGTTCAACTTTTGAAGCATTGGTTGTGCAACATGCAGTTGGGCATTGTCATGGAGAATTGGGCCCATTCTGCTGACCAGTGCCAGCTGCAGTCATAGCAGTTTTCTGTGCATCTCATCGATTCACTGAGCATACTTCTCAGATGTAATGGTTTTGCTGGGATTCAGAAAGTTGAAGTGGTTCAGACCAGCAGCAGACCACCAAACAGTGAGCATGACCTTTTTTTGGTGCAAGTTTGGCCTTGGTAAGCGCTTTGGAGCTTCTTCTCAGTCCAGTCACTGAGGGTCTTCGCCAGTGGTCATATAAAATACACATTTCATTGCACATCACAAGCGGATCAAGAAATGGTTTGCCATTGTTGCGTAGAAGACGACACTTCAAAACGACAATTTTTTGGACTTGCGGTCAGCTCATAAGGCACCCAATTATAGAACTTTTTCACCTTTTCAATTTGCTTCAAATGCCGAACCACCATAGAATGGTCTACGCTGAGTTCTTTGGCAACTTCTCATGTAGTTGTAAGAGGATCAGCTTCGATGATGGCGCTCAGCTGGTTGCTGTCAACTTCCGATGGCCGGCTCATCTTCAAGGCTTTCCTCTCCTTTACAAAACTTCTTGAACCACAACTGCACTGTATGTTCTTTAGTAGTTCCTGGGCCAAATGTGTCGTTGATGTTGAAGTTGTCTCCACTGCTTTATGACCCATCTTGAACTCAAATAAGAAAATCACTCAAATTTGCTTTTTGTCTAACATCATTTCCATAATCTAATATAAACATAAAAAATGGCAAGTAAAAAAAAGTCATTAGCAAAAAAATAAAGTGAGAAATGTGTATTAAAATTATATATAACCACATTTATTTAAAGAATGTGTTCCAATATCAAAGGTAAATTTCAACAATGCAAAAGACACAATTACTTTTGCACCAACCTAAGAGTTANAAAAAAAAGTCATTAGCAAAAAAATAAAGTGAGAAATGTGTATTAAAATTATATATAACCACATTTATTTAAAGAATGTGTTCCAATATCAAAGGTAAATTTCAACAATGCAAAAGACACAATTACTTTTGCACCAACCTAAGAGTTAACTGGAGAAGGAAATGGCAACCCACTCCAGTATTCTTGCCTAGAGAATCCTGTGGACAGAGGAGCCTGGTGGGCTGCTGTCCATAGCGTCGCAGAGAGTCAGACACGACTGAAATGACTTAGCATGTATGCATGCATTGGAGAAGGAAATGGCAACCCATTCCAGTATCCTTGCCTGGAGAATTCCAGGGACAGAGGAGCCTGGTGGGCTGCCATCTATAGGGTCACACAGAGTTGGGCACAACTGAAGCAGCAGCAGCAGCAGCAAGAGGTAATTATGCTGACTGTAGACTCTTGGTATGTTGAAGTAAAGGTTTATTTTTCTGAAGATTTCTTTTCTGGCAGAGGAAAAGTTATAACCAGTCTTTCTGCCTTGTAGACTTGTAATTTGACCTTACTTGAACCCTTCTTGATTCCTTGATCACTAATACTGATGAGTCTAGCTAGTTCATATTTTATTCTAGATTTTCACAGCTATAAATGTAAGTGAAATTAACCTATTATTTTCTTTTCTGGTACTGTCTGTTTCTGGTTTTGACATAAAGCAGTTCAGTCATAAAATGAGTTTGACAGCTTTTCCTTTATTATGGTGTGTTCATTTAAGGTATGAATCATCTAGTCCATTAAGAATGTATACAGTGAAATTGGTCAGTCGTGTCTGACTTTTTGCAACTCCAAGGCCTGCCAGTTTCCTCTGTCCATGGAATTCTCCAGGCCAGAATACTGGAGTGGTTAGCCATTCCCTTCTCCAGGAGATCTTCCCAACCCAAGGAATGAACTCAGGTCTCTGGCCTTGTAGGTGGATTCTTTATCATCTGAGCCACGAGGGAAGCTTAGACTGTATTAGCTCACTAATAAAATATCAATGGTAGGTCTCACTAGGCATCACTCTTTTTTCTGCTTTACGTAACTTCCTGGATGGATTGACTGATTTTTAATTTTACTAAGTAAACTATTTTTTAAATTTCAATTTTCTACCATAGTGCCTTCGAGCAACGTTTCTTCTCTTGATCCCACAGCTTACCACTTTCTTCTTGAGCTATCAATTTGATCATTTATTCTCATATATTTCATTTGTTTCTTTGGAATTGGAATGAAAACTTTTTCCAGTCCTGTGGCCACTGCTGAATTTTCCAAATTTGCTGGCATACTGAGTGTAGCACTTTCACAGCATCATCTTTCAGTATTTGAAATAGCTCAACTGGAATTCCATCACCTCCACTAGCTTTGTTTGTAGTGATGCTTTCCAAGCCCCACGTGACTTCACATTCCAGGATGTCTGGCTCTAGGTGAGTGATCACACCATGATTATTTGGGTTGTGACAATCTTTTTTGTACAGTTCTGTGTATTCTTGCCACCTCTTCTTAATATCTTCTGCTTCTGTTAGGTCCATACCATTTCTGTCCTTTATCAAGCCCATCTTTGCATAAAATGTTCTCTTGGTATCTCTAATTTTCTTGAAGAGATCTCTAGTCTTACCCATTCTGTTCTTTTCCTCTAATTCTTTGCATAGATCACTGAGGAAGGCTTTCTTATCTCTCCTTGCTATTCTTTGGAACTCTGCATTCAGATGGGAATATCTTTCCTTTTCTCCTTTGCTTTTCACTTCTTTTCTTTTCACAGCTATTTGTAAGGCCTCCCTAGACAGCCATTTTGCTTTTTTGTATTTCTTTTCCATGGGGATGGTCTTAATCCCTGTCTCCTATACAATGTCATGAACCTCTGTCCATAGTTCATCAGGCACTCTATCAGATCTAGTCCCTTAAATCTATTTCTCACTTCCACTGTATATTCATAAGGGATTCGATTTAGGTCATACCTGAATGGTCTAGTGGTTCTCCCTACTTTCTTCAATTTAGGTCTGAATTTGGCAATAAGGAGTTCATGATGTGAGCCACAGTCAGCTCCCAGGCTTGTTTTTGCTGACTGTACAGAGATTCTCCATCTTTGGCTGCAAAGAATATAATCAATCTGATTTCAATCAATCTGATCTGATGGTGTTGACCATCTGGTGATGTCCATGTGTAGAGTCTTCTCTTGTGTTGTTGGAAGAGGTTGTTTACTATGACCACTGCGTTCTCTTGGCAAAACTCTATTAGCCTTTGCCCTGCTTCATTCCATATTCCAAGGCCAAATCTGCTTGTTACTCCAAGTGTTTCTTGACTTCCTACTTTTGCATTTCAGTCCCCTATAATGAAAAGGAAATCTTTTTTGGGTGTTAGTTCTAAAAGGTCTAGTAGATCTTCATAGAACATTCAGCTTCTTCAGCGTTACTGGTTGGGGCATAGGCTTGGATCACCGTGATATTGAATGGTTTGCCTTAGAAACAAACAGAGATCATTCTGTCGTTTTTGAGAGAGTCGTTTTTGAGATCGCATCCAAGTACTGCATTTCGGACTCTTTTGTTGACCATGATGGCTACTCCATTTCTTCTAAGGGATTTCTGCACACAGTAGTAGATATAATGGTCAGTGATGGTAAGGACATTTTATTCCTTGATTGAGCCCATTTTATATTAGAACAGATATGTTTATTTGTGGTTTATTTGTGGTCTCTAAGTTTATTTTTATTCCATACTAAAAATACCGCTTTTTTTCCTAATATAGTAAGATACCTTTCAGATATTAGTGCTTTGTTTTTCATTTTGGAGTTTAGAAATAGCATATATATTATGAAGTAACAAAACTTTTAGATTCTGATTTTGTAAAATAATTGTTTTTTTTCCTATACAATATGACTAGCTATTAATATATATATTCCCAACAAACAATGTATATATACACTATTGTATATATATGCATTTTATATTTTACATTTTTATTTACATGATGTAGACAAAATGCTGATGAGTATATTTTCATGATGCTTGTTACGAACGCTGATATTTTTTAAAATTCTATTTTGCTTCATTTTCTAAAGTTCTGCTTGCAACTAAGTTGAATTTATCACTCAATAATGATCTGCAAATCATTATCTAAAATCAATTGTCCTTGCTGTAATCCCTAGTCAGTTATAGGTTTTCAAACATCTCCTGGTCTGTCATGTCTCTGTTAATTTTGCCAAATGGGTAAGCTGCTTATAAATTTAAGTTTGATGCACTCACATTTCTTCATTATGTGAGTCTTGGTTAGGAAATTTCTTTCCACTTCTAGTTCACATAGATCTTCTCCTACATTTTCTTCAATTAGATTTATAAATGTACTTTTTGAATTTAGGACTTCAGTCTGAGACCCATCTTTTTATTTGAATAAGGTAAGGATTCAACTTTTCTTTTCTCCATGAAAATCAGTGTTAGTTGCTCAGTCATGTTCAACTCTGTGACCCCATGGACTGTAGCCCAACAGGTTCCTCTGTCCATGGAATATTCCATGCAATTTGGCCAGTAGCATCAATTAAAAAAATTTTTTTGCCATTCCTTGGTGGTACCTTATTTATCCTACATAGAATTCCCTTATAACATAGACTGATTTCTGTTTCTTGGTCCATTTGATTTTGCACTAATACTCTACTATCTGGTCACTTTTAAATCACACTAAAAGTGATCAGACAATACAGTACTAGTGAGTCCCTTGGACTGCAAGGAGATCAAAGTAGTCAGTCCTAAAGGAAATCAACCCTGAATGTTCATTGGAAAGACTGAGGCTGAAGCTGAAGCTCCAATACTTTGGCTACCTGATGCAAAGAACTGACTCACTGGAAAAGATCCTGATACTGGGAAAAACTGAAGGCAGAAGGAGAAGGGAATAACAGAGGATAAAATGTATGAATGACATCACTGACTCAATGGACACGAGCTCTGGAAGATGGAAAGGAAAAGGAAGCCTGCAGTTTTTGAGGTCGCAAAGACTCGGACAAGACTGAGTGACTGAACGACAAATATGAAAGGTAAGTCAGTCAAGTAAGGAGACAGGTTGTCTTCAGGCAATAGCAACCGCATCTAAGATCCAGTGATCAGAATGTCTCCCCAGGTGATTCTGCCTTAGACTTTGATAGGGAGGAGTAAACAAGTTGCAGAGGGGGTGATTTATAGTTTTTTTTTTTTTCCCAGCAAGAAGTCACGTCAATTATGTGAACAGGAAATGCCTTTTTCTGTGGTTAGCTAGTTTCCAGGGACAAACAACTATAATCTTAGCAAATCAGTTGTGAGACAGAGAAGGAGTGTTGGAGGGTCAGTATCTGGCCTCATCTGCAGGTTCAGACAAAGAGGGAAAGGTCTGTATTTGGCCTTAATCAGTGCCTCCTCTTGTTGAATACAAACATCATCAGTCTTAGAACAATCTCATTAATTCCTGCAGGTTTTGGTCAAGGCTCAGTGAAACTGTCCATGGAGTCAGCAGTTTCTCGTTGGCTCCCCCCTTGGAGCGTGGGCTTAATCATCTGTTGAGCTCTGACAATGGTCTAAAGCTGAGAAAGGATTTTGGAGAAAAGGTGCTTAATTAGAAGACTACTTACAAAAGAAAGCAGAAAATTGTTTATCAGAGGCTGTAAAAAGGAGTAAAACCAAGACCCAAGGCCAGTGAGAACCAGTCTAGTGGATTCCAGGAAATTAACGTGGAGATCCTTCGAGGATGGGGTCAGGATTGTGACTCCATTGTGCAGGCGATGCACTGAATTTCTTGGTTAGCATCTCACATGTTCTTGCTTATGATGTAGAGGTCAGAGAAGCTGGGGGATGGGGCAAACGTGAAAAAAAGTACACAACTGTAGATAAATGAGGAATAGAGAAGGAGGACAGAAATGGAAAGGAATAGGAAAGACATGACTCAGGAAGTTCTAAAACTAAAGAAAAATAGAAAAATTAAAAGATGATGAAGACACAAAGGAGGAACATGAAAGACACTGCAGACAGGAATCCTAGGCAATTGTGCTCTAAGGTCGTGGGTGGAAGTTGACCCCATTGTGGCACCATCTGCTTTTTCCAAAATTCATGAGAAAGCAGTTTGTCTCACATCATCATCTGCTTCTGGGAGCTCTCAAGGAGCCTCAGCTTAACGTCTGCTGCTCGAGTGACTTTTCCCAACTTCAGAATAAGACTTTTGTTTTTTAAATGTTGAGACCTGAAAAGATGTATTCCTTCTAGTTCTGCTGCAGTACAAGTGGTTAGAAAGACAGTGTAAGTTTCCTTGGCTTCCCACGTGGCTCAGCGGTAAAGAATGTGTTCGCCAATGCAGAAGATGAGGGTTGGATCCCTGGGTCAGGAAGACCCTATGGAGAAGGAAATGGCAACCCACTCCAGTATTCTGGCCTGGAGAATCCCATGGGACAGAGGAGCCTGGAGGGCTACAGTCCATAATGACGCAAAGAGTCAGACACGACTGAAACGACTTAGCACAGCACAGCACAAGGGACTCAGGTTCGATCCTTGGGTTGGGAAGATCCCTTAAAGGAGGAAATAGAACCCACTCCAGTATTCTTGCCTGGAAAATTCCATGGACAGAGGAGCCTGGTGGGCTACAGTCCATGGGGCTGCAAAGAGTCAAACATGACTTAGTGACCAAACAACAACAAATAAGGTTCCTTCCATTTGGCTTCAAGATTAGTCTTTTGATGGATTTTTTTTTTTTCCCCCAGAAGACCAGGTCTTCAACATGAAGCTCATGTTGAAGAGGTAGGATATCTCAGGGGAAAGTATTGAATGCATTTGAACTATCAGTAATGAGTGTATCAGATAAGACCTTGGCAATATTTAAGAAAACCAAATTGGATCAGATCTGAACCTCCTATAGTCTAAGAGTAAGGGATCTTCATGGGCCTGCCAGTGATTATTTCTCAAAGGCAGAATCACTGTTGAGGGGAAACTGAGGATTACAGGATCCTCAGGGCCAACAACAAGACTTAGGAGTCGAGTCAGGTTGAGCTCCTTAGCATTTGACTAACTTGTACTTCTGGCCCATTCTATTTTTTGAGGATTAAGGATGGTAAGGACTGTTGTTTTTGTGGAGGTGGAAGTACTTAGCAATGTGGTGATTTCCTCTATCATTAGAGAGGAACAGAGGGATTCTCCAAGTTCAAAAAATTCTAGCAACTAACACTATGTTAAATAAAGTGTCCTTAAACAGAAACATACAAAAAACAAGGTCATGTATTGGTCAGTTGTGACCAGAAGCTCACAGGAAACCATCCCTGTATTTCCCCTAGAAGTAATGGTTCAATATTCACTAGCACAGAGTCTGTGGCAACTTTATAGAACTTAACTACCACATATAACAAGAATCGCTGTATTTAGTACATACTTTTAAAAAGACGAGGTGAGGGAGAAATTATCTTATTTTCCATGCTGAAATACTAGAGCATCATTAACAGCTATATTTATCTATTCACAGTCATTTTATGAAATCCTCTAATTCTGATACTTTGCTAATTTATTTGGATTTAATACTCACACAATGATGTCACATTTTGGCCTTAATCATTTCCAACAGCTACCTCTTGTGTGTGTGTGTTTTTCCATCAGTACTTTCTAAAAATAGGAATAAATGGTGAAAATGAGTCTCCTTGTAATACATCTGAACTGAAAAAGAATAACTGGAGCACAGGTCACAAACTCTTAATGCCTGAGGGCCAGGCATCGCACTTAACCTGGTCGAGTGCTCTCGCAGCGCCCCCTTGTGGAAGCTGCACTACAGCACCGTGATTTTCCAAGTTGGCAACCACTGTAATTCGAAATTTTTGAATACAATGTGTGAGAAAGATATAGGAGTAGGGCTACTAGTTTATGGTCTCTGCTCTAGGATTTTGAGCATAACTTTGACTTTTTAAACATAGTTTTTCATTATCTTACCAGGTTAATGTAAATAGTTCTTGGTTCCACAGCAGTTGCCAATGTGTTGTTTGTAACATTTATTCAGGTGTTAGTTGGAAATCTGAATGTGCTTAAAATGGAAATAAAAAATTATTGAGATAATACTTACATCTACACATTGGAAATAATAGCTTCTAGTAAATGCCATCAGGCAACATGCCTCCTTGGTTCACCATTCAATATTTTAGAGTAATTATTATTAATCACTTTAGAAAGAAAGAATAGCCCTGGTAATGTTTTTTATTAATTTGGTTTAAGTCTTAGTTTCAGTTAAATTTTCTAATGTCTTTAGCAAAAGAAAAATCAGATATATTGAGAGAGAAATCAACTCATGAAAGAATTAAGGAACTTCAAAAGGGATATAAATCACATAACCTAGGAAATGTTTTTCTTTTCAAGTGGGTTGAATATTTGGTACTTAACATTTTTTGCAGCTACACTAAAAACACACACACAAACTCTCAAAAACTGTTCTGCTGACTCATCTACAACATAGCCATCTGTCTCCTAGACAGCAAGGCATTTACTGATCTCCTAAGAATAGTCAGAAACTTAATGAGCTTACAGGAGGCAGGAATCAATAAGGAAGCAAGAGAAACCTGTAGCCAACTGGAGCTTGCAGGTCCTCTTCAAAGCTAATTTCTACTGTGTATCACCAACACTTTGTTGTCCTGTGGGAATGTAAGCAATGTGGGTACATTTCCCAGTCCCTCAAGGGAATCACAAATCAAGATTTTTATGTAAAATTTCCCAATTTTTAAACTATGCAGCCAAAGGTAATAAGTCAATCACCTGGATTTGATCCTCAGATTACCAGTTTGCAACCTCAAATCAGAAGACAGAAAGTTCCTCCTGCTAAGGGACCTAAAGGCCTTCCCTGATAACTCAGTTGGTAAAGAATCTGCCGGCAATGCAGGAGACCCCAGTTCGATTCCTGGGTCAGGAAGATCTGCTGGAGAAGGTAAAGGCCACCCACTCCAGTATTCTGGCCTGGAGAATTCCATGGACTGATTGGTCCATGGGGTTGCAAAGAGTCGGACTGGACTGAGCGACTTTCAGTTTCGTGGGATCTAAGAGGCTAAGTATGCAGAAATCAAAAACATGTTGATTACTAGAAAGTTAACTGATACTAGCAGTCCAACATGATGAAATCTCTGCTCATTTGTCTTTTAAAATCTTTTGAAAATGCAGCTCTCAGCCAAGCATTCACACATGCAGTTTATCAAACGAGCCAACATTTATTTAGTGCTTGTTATATTTAGTGTTTTAAAACTCAATAAGTGAATGCCATTATGAATTTTCAGATGACACCACACTTAGGGCAGAAAGCGAAGAAGGACTAAAGAGCCTCTTGATGAAAGTGAAAGAGGAGAGTGAAAAAGTTGGCTTNCTTTTGTTGACCATGATGGCTACTCCATTTCTTCTGATGGATTCCTGCCTGCAGTAGTAGATATAATGGTGTGGCTCATGATTATGTCCGTCCCCCGCCCAGCCTCCTGATCAGGGCCCCGAGCAGATAGGAGCCACCACTGGGAGCGCTTTGCTGCGCCATCCCCAGGCTGTGTTATCAGGTTGCCATCCTGCAGAGGGGCACAGCCTCACTAACGCAGCACTGAGCCCAGGAGAGTTCATCTCCCCCAGAACCAAAGCCTGGGGTGAATACTCGGCACCAAAGAGCATGCTGAGAGGGATTTGTCGGTGGCATGGTTTCCTTTTCTTCCTTTTGTGTGGCATCTTGAGGTCTCTGTCAAACTCCAAGTGCACCGTGGATTAGGCTGTGTGGTGTTACACGAATGTCACGTGTCACTCATGTACCCAATGGCCAGAGGATGGGCTGGGGGCTCTGGGACCCTGAGAGGCCTTTCTGGAGCCCAGGGGGTTCAATTCGTGGGTGTGGGCAAGTCTCCTCAGCAGGCCAGGCCTTGGGTACCTCGTGTGGGATGTCACTTGTGGCTAAGGAGAGGCCTGACTCTGGCGACAGAGATCGAATAAGAAACATGTCATCACTCAGCAGTCAGTCCCTGGAATGCTCCCCATGGATGGCAACTGCTTCTTTCAGGGGGCTGTTATTGCGATCATTAATTATAGTCATTGACATGGACAGGCATCCCCAGTGCTGTTAGGAAGACCCAGGAGTGTGTACCCCAGCCTCGGATTCTGCCTTCGGATCTCAGAAGTCAGCACCTCACCTTTCTCTACAGGGCTGCAGTGACCAGCTTGTCCCAGTTTGCCCAGGACACTCCTGGTTTTTGCAATAAAAATCCCTCATTCTGAAAAGCCCGTCAATCTCGGGCAAGCCAGGACAGTTGATCACACTATCAGAGTCTCCTTGGAGATGGAATGACTCCACACTGACCGGAAGGGTGATGCCACATGCCAGCCTGCGGGCCAAAGCCTGGGGCTAAGGAGAGGTCAGTAGCAGAGCAATTTTTTTTTTGTCTTCCAGTATGTATTTACGAAGGCTATGCTTTCCACACCTTTCAATGTTACCAATAATCATCTATGAATTGATTTTTCTTCAGAAATAATCATACAACTTTTAGAATCAAGGTTAAGGGCTTCCCTGGTGGCTCAGCTGGTAAAGAATCTGCCTGCAATGTGGGAGACCTGGGTTTGATCCCTGGGTTGGGAAGATTCCCTGGAGAAGGGAATGGCTACCCACTACAGTATTTTGGCCTGGAGAATTCCATGGACTGAATAGTCTATGGTATTGCAAAGAGTTGGACACAACTGAGTGACTTTCACTATCACTTTAAGGGTATGAGAACAAAAATGACAAATAATATAATAGTTAAATAATTTTATAATTATTCCATAATTATAATGTTTTATCCTCATAACTTTATATCCTTATTTCATAGGTGCATAAATAGCAATAGAGTAGTTAAGTAACTTGTCTGAGATCACACAGACATATTTAATGTTTATGTCCAGTCATGCATTTTTTTTCATTCTAATGTCATTCAATAGCATGCTAGTGACTTTCCCATGTATTCTGGCACCTCTGAGATGTCTTATAACCTTTTGAAGACTAACAGACATATCTGTTGGCCTTAGCACATGTCATCTCAGACTTTCTCTGATACTCACAATCAGTAATAGATCACCACTAATCTTTGTAGACGAAAAAAGAAAAGAAAAGAAAAGAAAAGTTCCTTATTTCTGCTATTTTGTTTTCTTGGAAAGAAAGAAATAACAAAACCAAAATTGGTCAGGGACGTCCCTGGCTGTCCAGTGGCTAAGACTCTTGCTCTCAACACAGAGCCAGGGTTGGTTCCCTAGTTAGGGAACTAGATCCTGCATGCTGCAACTAAGTCCCAGAGCAATCAAATAAAAATTTATATATATATATATATATATATATATATACACATATGTATGTGTATATATATACATATATTCATTATATGTATATATACACATATATTCATAGATATATATATACATATGCATGTATATATATATATATATATATACA
>SJYV01007856.1:0-10825 GCA_006410875.1 Neotragus pygmaeus | reverse complement strand
TTTTTTTTTATCATAAATGGGTGTTGAATTTTGTCAAAGGCTTTCTCTGCATCTATTGAGATAATCATATGGTTTTTATCTTTCAATTTGTTAATGTGGTGTTACATTGATTGATTTGCAGATATTGAAGAATCCTTGCATCCTTGGGATAAAGCCCACTTGGTCATGATGGATGATCTTTTTACTATGTTGTTGGATTCTGTTTGCTAGAATTTTGTTACGGATTTTTGCATCTGTGTTTGTCATACATTTAATTTCTGATTGCTCATCACTATAATGTAGACATACAATTGACTTTTGTAAGTTGATCTTCAAAGCTGCAGCCTTACCAAACTCAGTTAATTCTAGGAGCTAATACTCTGTCCTGCTAGCTTATTTCATTTTGGTCCCTTCAGATTCAGCTCTGGAATCTGCCAGGTTCTGTTTCCTGGGCCACAAACTGTAAAGTCTCTCTGAAAATAAGCTGTAGGGGTTCTCTGGAAGTCCAGTGGTTAAAACTACATGCTTCCAATGCAGGGGGTGAGGATTCAATCCCTGGTTGAGGAACTTAAGATCCTACATGCTGTGCAGTGCAGCAAAAAGAGAAACAAAATCATAAACAATAAGCTGAAGGAATCATAGGACTCACTTCTTTGTTTCTTGCCCTTTGTTTAATATCCAGTGTCTAACAATCCATTGTTTCATAAATTTTGATCATTTTTTGTTCCAGGCAGGAAAATAAGCTTGGTCTCTGTAGCTCCATTTTGGTTGGAAGCATGAGTCCACATTTACATTTAATAGTATTATTTATTTTTTATTTCAGTTTACTGTCTTGTTTTCTATTTGGATAATCTGCTCTTTCCTTTTAATATTTTTCTCTTTATATTAAATAAGTGCATTATTTAAAATGTACTTAGCTATTTATCTCCTCTGTTGATTTGTAAGTTTTAACTTTTGTTGTTTTGTTGTTGTTGTTGTTATAGTGGTTGGTTGATGGGGTGTTTATAGCTGTGATTGCAAACTTTTTCTGTAAAGGACCAAATAGTATGTAAGCGCTCATTTTCCAGTCCTACAGACTCTGTCATAACCACTTAGCTCTGCTGCTATAGCATGAACAAATTCATAGATAGTGAGTAAACAATGAGTAAGTTGACAAAAATGTATTTGTAAAATCAGGTAATTGACTGGATATTCCAACATCTGGGTTATAGCATACATTTTAAATTCAAGAACAGTCTACCTTAAAGTGATCATATATCACTTTATATGTAGTATAAGAATCTCAAAAAGTATACTTTGCTTTCTCTCCTCCCAGCAATTTTGCTTTTTTTTTGGTCAAACATTGTATTACTACATATCTATATATAATACAGATATTTATTAGATAGTCCAGCTTTTATATATCTGTAAAAATATTTATGAGCATAGTTTATGATAAATTTCTGTTATAAAGTTCAGGACTGATTAGTTTTATCTTTATTTTAGTAATTTAAATTTTCTGCTCACTGTCTTTTCCTTGTATTTCTTGCTTTTGACAAGAACTCTGCCATCAACCTTATCTTTGTTACTCTGTACATACAGTAACTTTACTTTATTTTAATAATTTGTGATTTGCCTTATTGTAGTTTTATAAATTATTTCTTGTGGTTGGTTGACGTTAGCTGAGATTCTCACATTTGTGGATATAGAGTTATTGGCATGTTTCAAAACAGTCTATCCATTTTTTTTTTCTCACAACTCATTGGTACTCTGTTCTTTTTTTCAATATTTTTTATGTCTATAATTCATTCTGGATACTGCTTATTACTATGTCTTAAATGTAACTAAATTTCTTTTGTATTGCCTAGTCTGTCATTAATATACTCAAACTATTTTTCATCTTAGACTTTGCATTTTTCTTCTCTTGAGGTTTAGATTTTTTTAATACCTTTCTTCACAATACCTAAACATCTGAACCTATATGTTACAGTTATAATAACTGTTTTAATGTCATTCTCAGCTACTATGTTTGTTCTGGGTTGGCTTTGATTTCCTTTTGGGGTCAAATTTCCCTGCTCCTTTATGTCTGGTGAGTTTAATTTGTGTGGTAGGCAGCTCTTAGGATGACTCCCAAAGAGCCCTGCCTCCTTTACTCATATCCTCCCATAATCCCCTACTGTTGAGTGTGTGCTGGCCATATAACTAGCTTCTGGACACATTGAGTATGTAAAAGGGACAGAATGCCACTTAAGGTATAAGGATTGCAGCATCACGCTTGCTAGCTGAACTCTGTTGCCTTCTTAGCTCGTTTCTTTAAAGCAGCAAGCTTCAATGTTGTAGAGGCCCATGTGGCAAGAAATCGAGGGAATCTTCTGACCAACAGACAATGAGGAACTAAGGGGACCCGCTCAACACTTGCCTGCAAGGTACTGTGCTGAATCCTGCCAGTAACTATGTGAAGCTGGAAATCAGCTGCTGCTTAGTTGATCCTCAATATAAGCAGAACTTGGCAGATAACTTCTTAGCCTGTGAAAGACCCTGAAATATATTCCTAGCCAATCCAGGCCTAGAATATTGAGGTACAGAAACCATTTTTAGCCACTGAATTTGTCACATAGTTCATCATGAAGTAATAGTTAAATTTTCATAGCAGACAATGTGAAATCGGTCTTTTTTGATACAGTATTCCTGTGTATAGGCTTAGTTCCTGGGATGTTAAATTTCTTAGAAAAAGCTTGATCCTTTTGGGTCTTGCTTTTTTGATTTGTTGGGTATGACCAAGGCAGTATTCACTCTAGGACTATATATGTTCCTATATATTACCTTGTACTGAGTTAAGACCGTCCTTAGTCTTCTGTGAATGCCCTGTGAATCATGGGGTTTCTCTGTTGGGCTGGTGGTAAAAGGTATTAGTCCCTACACTCTGTGATCACCTCTAGGTTATACTTTCTCCACCTTAGATGCTCCCCTTCCATGTGTGATACCCCAGTAAATTATACTTCAGATGCATAGACTCTGAGTCATGTGTTGTGGAGTATCCCGAGGTCTCCAGAGGGACTGAGCCATAGTTACCACAGGATTTACTTGCTTATTAACATACTGCATATTAGCTTTATAGTCTTCTCTTTCTCAATTCCTTGTTCAACTACTAACATCCCCTGAAATTGCCTCCCAAATAATTTGCACTCAAATAGTGGCCAGCATCTTTTTATGAGTGAATCTAACCTACGGCAAACACTTTTGTCAGTGTTACGTTGTTGCTGTTTTACCAGAAATGATCATTGTTTTACTCAACCATTGTTGTGTTTAAATTGTCACTGGAATATTATTTTATTTACTCACCATTCCTTTTCATATCTAAGGCCTTTCTTTTAAGATCTCTTTCTCTTCCCACTTTCCCATGCAGTATATTCCTTAGATATGTCTTTTTTCTTCTAGATTTATTGAGATGTAATTGACAGACAGCACTGTAAGTTTGTGTGCAGCATAATTTCACTTACATACATCATGAAATTATTAATACAATAATTAATAAATTTAGTGAGCATCTCTCACCTCATATAGATACAAAAGAAATAGAAAAAAATATTTTTTCCCTGTGATAAGACTTCTTAGAATTTGCTCTCTTTAATGTTCACATATAACATACAGCAGTCCTTATTATATTAATCATGTTGTACATTACATTCCTAGTACTTATTTACCTTACAATTAGAAGTTTGTACCTTTTGACCACTTTCATCCAATTCCCTGCCCCCCACATTCCCTGCCCCCGATAACCATATATCTGATATCACTCTTTTTCTATGAGTTTGCTTTTGAAGTATAATTGACCTACAATATTATGTTAGTTCACGATACACAACATAGTGATTCAATATCACTATATATTACAAAATGATCATCATGATGGCTAGTTGCTGTCTGTCACCATATAAAGGTATTGCATTATTATTGATTATATCCCCTACACTGCACATTACATATCCTAAAAGTTCACGCCTTGGGCTTCCTGAATCTAAGAATAGATGGTTGGTGTCAATTCGGGAACATTCTTACAGTTACCAGTTCAAATATTACCACTTCTTATGCTGCTTCTATTTTTCTGTAACTCCAATTATAAAAATATAAATCTCATGCTATTTTCATATTGGAGCCCCACATCTCTAAAGATTTATAAGAGAAAATTATTTTAGACTGGTTTTAGAATATGCTTGTCTAAAGAGTATTCCTGTTTGCTTCTGCTGGATGTCTATAGCACCGTCAACCTGGAACCACTTTCATTAATGTACTCAGCTTGGAGGTTTGGGGATCTCATTGGTAGCATGATTTCAGTCCCAAAGCTATATGAGAGGTGACTTGTGGTTATGAATTCAAAAGAAGATAACTCTATATACACAATTAAAACTAAGTCAGGCAAGTTACCTTAAAGTCTTCTTTTTTGGCACCTCTTTGTTCTGATTCATTACTTCACTGAAAGTGTGGTCCTTAACCATTTTGGCTTTCTGCAGATTTCTGTTTATAAACTTCTCATATCCATACCTCCTGCCGTGCATGATCAGTTAAAATTAAATATATGGGTTGTTGGTCATCAAGGCTTACTTTTTGCATAGCCCCTAAAAGAAATTTGATAAGTTATAGATCTATGATCTAAAATTTTTCAAGCTAAATTTTAAATGATTTTGAAATACACAACCTCTTATGTTTTAATATTGAAATTTTAGAATACAACTGTTACTTCACTCTTTTAAATGTTTTCAATAGAACCTAAGTGAGTTAATACCTCTTATTCACATAAAAGTATAATATTTTAACATTTAGAAACCTTACATTGTTTCCTATGCTAACACGATCCTATGTGTAGCCCCACATGTTACACAAAGATTCTACAGTCTATGGTTTAGGTTAGCAACAGATTTTATTTGGGGGAAGCCAACAAGACTGTCAACAACAGAGAAGGCTTGAGGCCCTATGCACCCATTGTCCCATGAGACAGCAGGGTGCACTGCTGGACAGGCTTTATGGATTGTATTACAGTGAATGGACATTCTCCTACATTTTTCTCCTGAAAGCTATGGAAAATATGAGAGATGTCTTATGCGTGAAGAGTCATGTGAATATCCTGCACACCTACAAGTCTGAATTTTTTTTAATATATACATTTTATTGAAGTATAGTTGATTTCATTGTAAATGTATATTACAGACTCTACAGCAGCCACCAAAAGAAGTACAACTGATACAAGTCTGAATTTGAATCAGCATTTTACAAGAATTATTTGGAATACCTGATGCTCATTAACTGTAAGTCTTGAGGCCAACAGGAAATTGTAGACCACTGCAGTGGTAAAAAGCCACTGGTCCCATTGGAAACTGGTTTCTAATATAACCACTCCTTCTGAGAATGAAAGAATCGAATTTAGCCCATGAACCAAGCAATCTGGCCTAAGTATGTTGGATTATTTTCAGTCAACCAAGTGCCTTTCTTCATCAACTCATATTTGCATGACATTTCCTACACAAGGAATTTATTCTATAATGCTATATTTTATGCATGAGCTTTTTTCCTGTGGCTCTATGATATTTCTCAAGTAAATCATATTTATAAATTGAAATTGATTTTTCAATTCCTATAAAGCTCTAAATGTTAACAAGGTTTCTTTGTATTAAATTACTATATAATTATTAATAGTACATAATTGATTAAAACATGAAAAATAAAATTTTACTGGAAATGTATTACTTAATGAGATGGATAGGTCTCTTAAAAATTAATTCATGTACTCATAGAATGCATGTGACTTATTGCTAGCATAAAATAAGCTTCAATGGAAATTAACAGCAAATGAAGAGAGAGTAGATGGTCTACCAATAAATTTAGGGTTTACAAAACAAGCATTAATAATTGTTAAGGACATTGTTTACAACAGAATTCTCAACATATTCCAAGTAGATTAACATAAACATATAAGTACATGAAGTGCATAAATAATTAGGCATATTATTAGTTGCCTAGTGATAGCTGTTAAGCATCCAAGTAAAAATAAGGCATAAGAATTTTTCAGTGTCCAATAATTATTGCCAAAATTTAGTGCAAGTAGTCTCCTTATAAGCTGCAATAATTGTTTAACCTAAACTTATCTCTGATATACATTTTTGTAATCAAAGATATAACTTTGATGTGACAAAAGATGACTTCTATTTGAAAGCATGCAAAATAACCAGCTGAGGCAGTTCTTTGATTATAGAGACTATAAAGAAAAGATTATTTTGAATTAGTCTTGTAAAATATTTATTTTTTGAAACCTTATTTCCTTTTTACTTTCATTTTTCCATCTCTTTCCTTTATGTTTATTTTTTAAACACTTCAGATTTTTTTTACCAGGGCTTCCCTGGTAGCTCAGACAGTAAAGAATCTGCCTGCAATGCAAGAGACCCAGGTTTGATCCCTGGGTCAGGGAGATCCCCTGGAGAAAGGAATGGTGACCCACTCCAGTATTCTTGTCTGGAGAATTCCATGGACAGGGGAGCCTGGCAGGCTAGAATCCATGGGGTCACAAAGAGTTGGACACAACTGAGCAACTAACACTTATATTATATATTTTTATACATAAATAATGTAATTCAATACAATTTAGGTGGCTAAATTTTTGATTTTTAACTTTTTTAGAGAGTGAGAAAATAGTATTAGGAAGGGTAGGAGGGGAAATTAGAAACAGGAATGCTGCTGCAAACTTTGACCACAGGCATGTGCTCAGACAGATGAATTTTAGGGAAAAATACAGATGGAAGCTAATGTGAAATTTAATGTAAAGCTTCTGTGCCACATCGACAAGAAAGTCCTAGTGTAATCTGGAAGCATCCACTGCAGTGTGAACACCTCTGATGTAGGATCATATGTACAAAAGGCTAGAGTGGACATCAAGCTTAATTTAGTTCTTTGCGGTTGTACTTTCTTGTCTATTTTTGGTCTCTAAGGATTTCCTTTACTTTCTTGCCACATAGTTAGGCAAGTTAGTGTCCATTAAGAAAGTTAGTTAAAAATGTAAGAATACACTTTTTTTTTTAATTTGGATTTTTCTTTTTTTAAACTGGAAGTGTTTTGCTTTGTCTTTTTTTTAAAGAAGAGGATAGCTAATATGCCAATATACATAAAATGGAATGTACTTCCTGTTATTTAAAAAGAAGTTAAATGAATTATTTTTACTTGGGTTTTTAAAATTATTTAGATTTTCTCATAATTCTTAGATTAATGAATCGTTCAGATATATTTGAAATTCATGAGAAAAAGAACGTGGTTACTTTAGTCAATGAATTATTAAGTAAGCTATTGCTATATGCCCAGCAGTTGTTTAATTGATAAAATTAAGGTCATAAACAAGAGGCAGAATAGTATCAAATTTGTGCTATGCAATAAGGATGCTTAGGCAAATACATTTTTAAGATAACAGAAATTTATTTTCAAGGTCACCTGGCTGTTGAATCTTCTTTGTTTTGCCTTTCTGATGATAATGTGAGTCTAATGTTTGTATGCTGCTGCTGCTGCTGCTGCTAAGTCGCTTCTGTCGTGTCTGACTCTGTGCGACCCGATAGACGGCAGCCCACCAGGCTCCCCCATCCCTGGGATTCTCCAGGCAAGAACACTGGAGTGGGTTGTCAGAAAGTGAAGTCGCGCAGTCATGTCCGACTCTTAGCAACCCCACGGACTGCAGCTTACCAGGCTCCTCCGTCCATGGGATTTTCCAGGCAAGAACACTGGAGTGGGATGCCATCACTTCCTCTAAAATGGCAGTTGATGTAACTTGTATGTATAAAATAGCAGTAACACATGAGAATCAGCTTTTGACTGTGTGACCTTATCTGAGATTCTAGGGGCCAAGAAACATTTTTAAGATCCTGTGCATATGTTCTTGACTTGTGTAGCCACTACACTTTTGGTAAGATTTTCCATACCATACTAATCAGATGAGGTGCTAAAAATCAAGGGTATCAGTAAGTTTGCTGTTACTTCTTAATCCATAATTACATGGCATGCTTCAGGTGGTATCAAAAATGGGTTTGGCAAGACCACCATGGCTCCCATGCTTTGGGTTTAAGGGAGTCAGAAAGCTATAGGAGAGAATCTTGAGCTAACAATATGTCTAAGAGACAAGCTGATGAAGAACTTTACGACCCTGAGTTATTGAGGAAGGCTTTGGCAGGGAGTTATAATTAGTGAGATTTTGGCACCATTCACTTCTTCCTGACTGATTGGATTAGTAGATAATTAATCGTATTGGTTGGGACTCCCTAAGCAGTTAGACAATCAAGACCCTCCAAAGACTAAGATATAAGGGTGTAGGTGGTCCTTCACATTTGAGGCAGAAATTAAACTGACGGAAGTTGTACTTTTAAGAGTGGATGAGTGCAACTGAGAAAACTGTGCCCTTCTTATTAAGTAATTTTCCCTGTGTGATTTTGCACCAAAGAAGAGCCTGGTTCCAGGTATTCATTTTGTTGTCTTTAATTTATCTTAGAATAACACTGTTTTAAAAAGTATGTGCTAGATTTTTACCCTCATATAACTCTCTACTTGGCAATCTTCAGTATAGAGAGATTGGGTTAAAATTAGTGTTCGGTAGGATCAGAGCTTATTTTTAATATAGGATCATGCCACTGTGCATATTCAGTTGTTCAGTCATGTCTGACTTTTTGGGACCCCATGAACTGTAGCCTACCAGGCTCCTCTGTCCATGCGATTTCCCAGGCAAGAATACTGGAGTGGGTTGCCATTTCCATCTCCAGGTATATAGGACAATAACATGACACAAAAGGATTTCCTTTTCAAGCTCTGTTGCTGCCCATCAGACAAAGACTATCAGAACCAAACCTATAGTCAAACTAAGCTGGATTTATGACTTCTTGCAGTAAGGATGACTGCATATACATGGAACCTGAAGCATGTAAACAAGAGGGTTTCGTTTGGGTTTGGTTTTGAGAAGGGACTTGTAGTGGGGGTTAGACTTATGTTAGGTGTTTTAGGAGAAGTTTGTGGTAGGTATTTTGGTGAAATATGGTTTTCTTGCAGATTTGGTAGTGCTAGACAGAGGGTGAAGTTCTATGGCTGGGCTTTTTCTTTCTTTCATTTGTATTTGGCTGTGCTGGTCTTCATTGCTATGGGGGCTTTTCTCTAGTTGCAGTGAGCAGGGGCTACTCTCTAGATGTGGTGAGCAGGCTTTTCATTGCGGTGGCTTCTCTTGTTGTGGAGCACAGGCTCAATAGTTGTTGCACATGGGCTTAGTTTTTCTGCAGCATGTGGGATCTTCCTAGACTATGGATCGAACCTGTGTCTCCTGCGTTGGCAGGCAGATTCTTCACCAGTGAGCCACCAGGGAAGCTCTCTTTCTTTCTCTTTATTGTTATTATTTTTAATCTAGGAGGTGGAAGAAATAGAGCGAGGGTTAAAAAAAAAAGGCATCTATTCTTTTTTTACAGAGGAGAAAATTGAGGCTCTGGGAACTTATTTAATGGAGTCCAAGTTCTTGGTTCTTTCAACTTTGCTAAGCTGCTTCTCTGACATATGCTAAAACAGTTCCAACCCATATGAGACACTGAGCATGGAAAAAGTGATTTGAAAATCATAAAGGGCAATGCAGACGCTAGGCATTCATTAATGGCATTACTGAAAAATCCAAGTCTACAGTGATTACCTGGGGGAAAGAAAGAAGTCTCTTTTGTCTTTAAGAGTGTCACATCTGTAGTTCTTATAATTACAAAAAGCATCATCATATCATTAACTTGAATTGTTCCACTGAATAAACTGATATTTTCACAGAAAAAAAAAAAAGGCATCTAATGAGAGAATTCTCTTATGTGAGCCAATAAAATCTGATTGGCTATTTTTGTGGTTTCAAGCATATCCTTAGTTTGGTCTGAGTTTAAGCATCCTTATGGAATGCTTTTATTTTTAATTGCTTCCTCATGATCAGAAAGTGATCCACGATGATGGTATACTGAAATTATTTATGTCCTATAGAAGAACTATCACATGATGATGGCAAGGATGCATAATACACAAGGTGTTAGAGAATCCCATGGACAGAGGAGCCTGGTGGGCTACAGTCCACGGAGTCACAAAGAGTCAGACACGACTGAGTGACTTCCCTCCCTCCCTCCCCTAGAGAATTAATTAATACCAGCCTCAAGGATTCTCAATTAAAAAGAGCACAATTGTGTTATAAAATAGATGTCATTCTCATTCTCATTTTACAGATAGAGGACATGAGGTCGAGGGCTGTGAGGTGTTTCCAAGATCCCACAGATATTAAGTGGTGGAACAGTGTCACTCAAGAGTTCGCGTTTTCCCCAGGATCTATGATACCTAGGTATATGACCTACCAAGTTTCAGTGGAATAGACATTGTAGAAATGGATTTATTGGGCCCAGACTCAGTATGAGAACCATTAAGATTTAAGGATGTTAATAGCAGAGTTGAGGAATGGTCAAGAGGAAAATACAATTTCCAAAAAGCAAGAAGACTGAAGCTAGATATATTATTCAGTGAATCTGGGAAAATCCCATGGATTTGAAATTGCTAGAACTTACCTTCATTTAGGGAGTATAAGAGCCCTTAAATGATTTAAGCTTCGTGTCATCACAGTATAACTGAAATTTCCAGGGCTGATAAGGTCCTATATTGGATGAATAATGTTACCAAAATTGAATCTTGAAGTTGTAGGGGAATATGTTGAATCTGTCCTTGGCTAGCTAGTGGAACCTCTCTGATACTGATAAAATGACATATCCTTATGTTAATAAATCAATAAAGGAAACCAATGTTTTACTGATTGTGTGTTGACACATGGCATGTTCCTTCTTCCCAATCATAA
>SJYV01007854.1:0-10230 GCA_006410875.1 Neotragus pygmaeus | reverse complement strand
CCAGTTCTAACTGTTGCTTCTTGACCTGCATACAGGTTTCTCAGGAGGCAGGTAAGGTAGTCTGGTATTTCCATCTCTTTAAGAATTTTCTACAGTTTGTTATTCACACAGTCAAAGGCTTTGGCGTAATCAATGAAGCAGGAGTAGATGTTTTTCTGGAATTCTCTTGCTTTTTCTATGATCCAACAGTTCAGTTCAGTCCCTAAGTCATGTCTGACTCTTGCGATCCCATGGACTATAGCATGCCTGGCTTCCCTGTCCATCACTAAATCCCGGCACTTGCTTAAACTCATGTCCATCGACCTCGGTGATGCCATCCAACCAACTCATCCTCTGTCGTCCACATATCCTGCCTTCAATCTTTCCCAGCATCAGGGTCTTTTCTACTGAGTCAATTCTTTACATCAGGTGGCCAAAGTATTGGAGCTTCAGCTTCAGTATCAGTCCTTCCAATGAATATTCAGGTCAATGGATGTTGGCAATTTAATCTCTGGTTCTTCTGCCTTTTGTAAATCCAGCTTGAACATCTGGAAGTTCATGTTTCACATACTGTTGAAGTTGAGCTTGAAGGATTTTGAGCATTACTTTTCTAGCATGTGAAATGAATGCAGTTGTACAGTAGTTTGAACTTTCTTTGGCATTGCTGTTCTTTGGAATTGGAATGAAAACTGACCTTTTCCAGTCCTGTGGCCACTGTTGTGTTTTCCAAACTTGCTGGCATATTGAATGCAGCACTTTCATGGCATCATCTTTTAGGATGAAATAGCTCATCCTAAAAGATTCCATCACCTCCACTAGATTTGTTTGTAGTGATGCTTCCTAAGGCCCACTTGACTTTGCACTCCAAGATGTTTGGCTGTAGGTGAGTTATCACACCATTGTGTTTATCCAGATTGTTAAGATCTTTTTTGTATAGTTCTTCTGTGTATTGTTGCCACCTCTTCTTAGAAGAGAAAACTATAGAAAATCTTTTGTGTGTCTACTGGGTTAATTTAAAGGTATAACTATATTTATCTGTCTTTTAGGCATAATCATGGTCTTCTTGGTCAATATGCTGATAATGCCCATATTTATTTGGAACAAATCATAATAAAATGTTTTCAGGTGTATTATTTCATCTACGGCTTACAGTTTCCTATAAGGTAGGCAGGGTCAGTTGATTATCCCTAATATTCATTGAGGGAACTGAAATTCACAAGATGAAGCACCTTTCCCTTTCATCTCCTGGATCTAATTCTCAGGAATGAGCTCCAACCCATGCCAATGACATCTGCAGAGGCCTCTTGCATTGTTTTTGATGTTACACATCAGGAGTGGTATGAACTTTCCTTTGTGTAAGTAATAGTCCTTGCCTTAAAGACCTTTTTATTATATTTATTTCTTTCAGATAGGCCTGATGGAAGTCAATCTGACTCTTAACTATGTTTAGCCCTAATAGCAGGCCCATTTCCACCCACAATTCCGCTGCCTCCTGAACTGCAGTGTGAGCAAATGAGATAAGTACAAAATATTCCTACACCACTGGCTCCATGCTCTCCTCATATTCAATCATGAAGACTAATGAATCTGAGATGATTGCAGTGGTAAAAATCTCAATGCAGATTTTTGCTGTCCTTACTAATGAGAGAAAAATATAGTAGGCCATTGGCCTAAAGGCTCCAGATGCGATTCCTTTGTAACTTAGAGTGCATTAAAAAAGCTTTAGTCAGCAAGATAAGTTAATTTTTTTATGACCTTTATAAACTCTTTTAGCCTGTATCTCAGGAGCTTCTCTTAAAGATTAAATTTTTAAAATCCTTTTAGCTCAGGCCAACACAGCATCTGAGTCTTTTTTTTTTTTTTTTTTTTTTNCATCGCTGCAAGGGTGTGAAGCACCCATTCGAGGTTCAAGAGGGAAGGGGTGACATCACCCAAGATGCCGCATCAGACAAGGGCCTCATCTAGCGTGGAGGGGAGAACTTCCTGGTTTTTTTTGCTTCAAAAGCTACATCCAAAATCTATAAAGAAATTCTGTTCGTGACAATTATTGTCAAAGTAATGATTAGGTAACATGTCATTTTTAGTTTTTACTGTTCTTGCCCCTAAGATGGTAATCCAATTGAGTGTACTTCTTCTTAATGTAAAAGTTGTGTAAAGAATGCATCATTTCCAGTTGACTTTGCCTACATTTGCAAATTCTTGAAAAAGCAAATTGAATTGTCACTGGTAACACCTCTTTCACATGATGACCATTGGGTTTAGGTGGAACTGTGGGGCATTGATATCAAGACTTCACTAAAAAAAAAAAATCCTCACCCTAAAAACTGTAAAATCATATTAATATATCATTGAGTGCATAGGCTTTCCTTGACCTCATGGCACAATTACACAAATGTGATGCATGTAATTTTGCAGGGGGAGGAATATTAGAAGAATGTGAGGGCTCTTCATTACTGGCATCGCAGATTGAATTTATTGCAAAAAACACAACTTTTCCTCTAACCTCTTTGGTTGTAGGGTATCTGTTTCTTTTAAACACTGTATTTTTGACTAGCCTGATTGGTGACTACAAGAGTCATCATCCTAGGCATCTATCATTACTTCTATCACATCCAACCTACTGACCCAGAAAATCTGTGGTTGACACAATTGATTTCTCTGGAAGATTCATTCAGCATTTATTTTATGTTTGACATCCACCTACAAGGTCCAACAAAAACTCAGTTCCTACATCTCTGTGTCAGAGAAACATGGCCGTTTATAAAAAAGGTATATATCCTGAAGTGAGGTGCTGGAAAAAAGCATGAATCTTGCTTAGAACAATTCACAGAAGTAATTGGGCTTATTAAGATATATGTGAGCTTTAGTGACAAGGCTACTGAGAACATGAGTGCTAACCTCATGTGAGTTTTGCATTTGGAGACATCACTGCTACTACCACAACCCTCACCACCACCTACTACTACTACAACTACTACTACTAAAAGAGATAAGGCTCACATAACGGGACTTTTTTTACCCTGTCAAACTTTACTTGGGATCAGTTATTATTGGCCCCATGTTACTTTCTATCTGTCCTTCTTGAAATTCCTTCTCCTTCACCCCAGACAGCATCTTGGTTTCAAACTAAGAAACACAAGCACACATGTTTTAAATAGATGTTNTAGATTTATGTTTCCATTGCTCTCTATATACATCTCTATTTGTCCTAACTTCATGGGGAAGATATTTAATACATAATGGAAGAAGGCTGTTGCTTTTGATTTATTTTTTGTTTATTATTTTTGGCATTCTATGGAGACAATTCTGGAAATCGATACTCTGTGTGTGTGTGTGTGTGTGTGTGTGTGTGTGTGTATCTGAGTATTCTGGGCACAGTGCAGGTTAAAAGGCTCTGAAGGGATAAACAAACTTCTACTTGCTGTGTACTCTTTTAACAAGTGAATTATATTGTGCATTCATAGAATATTGTTGCTTTTCCATATTTATATGTCTTACAAGAGATTTTTGAGCACAGATGCAAAGGCTAAATTAGCCATAATCACAACAAAATTTGTTGTTCAGTCACTAAGTCATGTCTGAATCTTTGCAACCCGTGGACTGTAAAACACCGGGCTTCCCTGTCCTTCACTATCTCCCAGAGTTTGCTCAGATTCATGTACATCTAACTATCTTATCCTCTGCTGCCCCTTCTCCTCCTGCCTTCAATCTTCCCTAACATCAGGGTCTTTTCAATGAATCTGCTCTTTGCAACGGGTGGCCAAAGTATTGGAGCTTCAGCTTCAGCATCAGTCCTTCCAATGAATATTCAGGACTGATTTCCTTTAGGATTGACTTGCTTGGTCTCCTTGCAGTCCAAGGGACTCTCATCACCAGTTCTTTGGTGTTCAATTTTATATTCCAACTGTCATATCTATACATGACTACTGAAAAAACCATAGCTTTGACTAGATGGACCTTTGTCTGGAAAGTGATGTCTCTGCTTTTTAGTATGCTATCTAAGTTTGTCTTAGCTTTCCTTCCAAGGAATAAATATCTTTTAATTTCATGGCTGTAGTCAATGTACACAGTGATTTTTGAAGCCCAAGAAAATAAAAACAATGCTTTGTAGTATTTAAATTTATAGACTCCCCTTCTCTAGAGCCCATGATTGTTCTCAGTTATCCTAGCTAACTTTCTCTTAGTAATTTATTAGAGAGTGAAGGTTTAACTTAGGTCTCTGTGAAAGGTGAAGACACAAATACAGAGCTGTATGAAATTTTAAAATTTATTTTGAGTGAATTAGAAAATGGTTGGTGATGTAGAGAAGGTGAGATGGATCCCTTTAAAAAATACTTTATAATTAAGCATTTGGCCTTTAAAAAAGGCACAAAGAGAGTCAATAACATGAATTTGTCAAGACTGTGTAAACAGAAAATTGTATTTAAAAGCAACAGTGTATTTTTCTGGTTAAAGAATTTATGATTATTAGAAACCCAGAACCGAATACATGCAAAGAGAATGAAAATAATGACTGTTCAATATTACATAATCATAGAAGAGAGGTGATAGAGCTAGAATACTCTTAGGGACCATTAAAAAGCCTAATAAATAATATATATTTGAACCAGATTGTTCTTGAAAACACTGAAGTGACATGGTTAAAAGAGCATAGATTAAGGCCTAACTTGTATAGGGTAAATCCTGAGAAGCAGGTTGGTTATATATTGGCATTGCAAGTTCACAAGATAGGATACAAATACAGAAAAGTCATATAACAGTATGAAGAGAGACATAAAACAGTTGGGAGATGGAAATTGATAACCAGCAGCAATAAATAAGTTCCCTTTAATATTTGTTGAAATGTTAGATATAAAGGAACAGACCCCTTAATGAAACTCAAACCCATAACCCTCTGTGTCTTCAGCAGATATGAAAACTAAAAGGAGATTTCAGGTAAAGAGGGCTCCCAACCAACTGGCCCTGACTTGACCTTGTTTTACCTTCTCATGGAGTTGACCTTCTCATGGAATTTTCTCATGCTGAACCCCTCTGCCACCTCTGGAACAAGAGCCCCTATAAAATCTACCACACAAGCATGAACACATCCTTATACTTGGTTAATTCTAACCAAGATAGAAAGTCTTGATTTTCAATGTTAGGGTCACTAAAGGCTAACTGAAAATAAAGAGAACTTAAGAAGTTGATAATAAAAAGAGTGGGGTTTGACCACATCCTAACTAACTTTTCCAAAGTTGTAGATTTTTCCTCAAGATATACTTGCAATCTAAGACAGCTACTTGCAGTCATAGTATGTGCTTGCTAAGTTGCTTCAGTTGTGTCTGACTGTTTGCCACCCTAAGGACTGTAGCCTGCTGGGCTCCTCTATTCGTGAGATTCTCCATACAGGAGTGGGCTGCCATGCCCTGCTCCAGGGCATCTTCCCAACCCAGGGGGTCTCGTATGTTTCCTGCACTGGCAGAAGGGTTCTTTACCACTAGCGCCACCTGGGAAACATTCATAGACCCTCACTGAAGTTTTTCCTGACATCTTGCCTTCCAACTCTAAGTTATTTTTAACCTGGTGGACCCCATTGCGATTTATACCACTTCAGAACTGGTTCTTGATAATACCCTTCCCCTCTCCCCACCCCCTGCATCCCCTAGTTCAAAGAGAAGGGAAGATTTCAAATGAACTTTCCCTCTGGAGTTCTGGTTTCTTGTCTGAGAGACTTGCCTCACTAATAGCTGATTGTTAGGACTATGGGGTTGATTCTCTTTCCTGAAAGTATGATAATTCCATATAAGAATTTCATAATTCCAGCATTATCCAATATGCTGGATAATAAGCTCATCATTAACAATGACAGGAGTATATTTTTTTCTACTTAGTGCCAGTGTGCTAGATGTCGAGGTCCAGAGAAAGCTAGGAATATGAATTTGGAGTTTAGGAAAAACAATTACATATTCAGGACTTGCCAGCATATAGATATAAGTCAAAGTGATTTTGTAAAAACAGTTTCTTAAGGCTAGGTGATGACTTGAAGGTTTCTTGGAACTTTCTTTATCAACGTGACTCCTGTTTGAAAATTAGTCAGCATTTTTAGCGAATGTTTCCTATCCACCATTTTTTCGACATCGACCAAAGTTCAGTGTATTTTGAGGGGAGAGCAGTGGAGCCACTCTTCCCTTTAAGAGTGAGGGAAAGAATTGAATAAGAAACATTGCTATGCTCTATTTTGGCAATTATAACAAACACTTCCACTGAATTTTAAAAATGTTTGCTTGCCCATTAAAATCAAAGTGGCTTGAAGAGCTAAAGTTTGAAGTCTGAGTGTGGTCCTCCATGAAGTGTTCATCTGTTCATTTTGAACCTCTACAGGTCAGATTTATACTCATTCCTTGTAGTCAGTCATTCCTCACTTCTGTAGCTTCTACTAATTCAGGATAAATTGTTTTATCACCATTAACTCTTGAAATTTAATTGGTATGTTTGGAGACATTCTTTCTATGCCATGTTTTTATCATGAATGTTATATGAATGGCTGAGTCCCCGTGCTGTCCACCTGAAACTCTCAAAACATTGTTAATCAGCTATACCTCAATACAAAATAAAAAGCTGAAAAACAAATAAAAATGATAGCTACCAAATACTAAGTATTTGCTCTGTGCTATATACACTGTGAAGAGTTCTGACAAAACGTGGTCCACTGAAGAAGGGAAGGGCAAACCACTTCAATATTCTTGCCTTGAGAACCCCGTGAACAGTCTGAAAAGGCAAATAGATAGGACAGTGAAAGGTGAACTCCCCAGGTGGGTAGCTGCCCAATATGCTACTGGAGATCAGTGGAGAACTAACTCCATAAAGAATGAAGAGAGAGAGCCAAAGCAAAAATGGCACTCAGTTGTGGATGTGACGGTGATGGAAGTAAAGTCTGATGCTGTAAAGAGCAATATTGCATAGGAACCTGGAATGTTAAGTCCATGAATCAAGGCAAATTGGAAGTGGTCAAACAGGAGATGGCAAGAGTGAACATCGACATTTTAGGAATCAGCAAATTAAAATAGACTGGAATGGGTGAATTTAACTCAGATGACCATTATATCTACTACTGTGGGCAAGAGTCCCTTAGAAGGAATGGAATAGCCATCATAGTCAACAAAAGAGTCTGAAACACAGTACTTGGATGCAGTCTCAAAAACAACTTGATGGTTGTTGGTTTCCAATGCAAATCATTCAATATCACACTAATCCAAGTCTATGCCCTGACCAATAATGTCAAAGAAGCTGAATTTTAATGGTTCTATTAAGACCTACAAGACCTTCTAGAACTAACACCAAAAAAGATGTCCTTTTCATTATAGGGGACTGGAAAGCAAACGTATGAAGTACACGTGTACACCCACAGTGGATTCATGTTGATGTATGGCAAAACCAATACAGTATTGTAAAGTAAAAAAAAAAAAAGATGCCTGGAATAACAGGCAAATTTGGCTGTGGATTACAGAATAAAGCATGACAAAGGCTAACAAAATTTGCCAAGAAAATGCACTGGTCATAGCAAACACCCTCTTCCAACAACACAAGAGAAGACTCTACACATGGACATCACCAGATGGTCAATACCAAAATCAGATTGATTATATTCTTTGCAGCCAAAGTTGGAGAAGCTCTATACAGTTGGCAAAAACAAGACCAGGAGCTGACTGTGGCTCAGATCATGAACTCCATATTGCCAAATTCAGACTTAAATTGAAGTAGGGACAACCACTAGACCATTCAGGTATGACCTAAATCAAAGTGGAAGTGAGAAATAAATTAAAAGGATTATATCTGATAGACAGAGTGCCTGAAGAACTATGGACGGAGGTTTGTGACATGGTACAGGAGTTCCAAATNGTGCAGGGCAACTGCGGCACACAGCCCGGACCTTGGTGCAGGGCTACCTTGGAACACAGACTAGACCTCGGCACACGGCAACAGCGGCACACAGCCCAAACCTCAGTGAAGGGAGACGGCAGCACACAGCCCAGAAATCTGTGCAGGGCGACCGGAGTACAGAGCTCGGAACTTGTCGCTAGCTGACCGTGGAACACAGCCCGGACCTAGGTGCGGGGCGTGCATGGCAAACAGGACGGAACTCGTCTCCAGCTGACGGCAGACCACAACCCGGACATCGGCACATGGTGACTGCGGGACCCAGGCCGGACCTCGGCCCAGGGTGACCGCTGCAACAGCATGAACCGCGGCTCAGGATGACCACCCCGGGCCCCGCGCGCCTCCAGGCCGCAGCTCACAGACGTAGCTGTGCGGCGCTGAGCACAGGTCCGTGTTGCACTGCCCAGCGGGCCCCAGGCGCACGCAGCGCTCGGCCGTGGCGGGATGCGGCTCCCCGGGCAGCCAGTTCTGGCAGCTCTCCAGGCTGAAGGCACCACCCTGGGGCGCAGGGCCCGCCGCCACCCCCTCCACAGCTGAGAAGCCGATCCACACGTCCAAGCTCCTGCGGCAGACAGCGAAGGGCCAGCGCTCAGGGGCTCCCCAGGGATGGGCGCCCGCCTTGCAGCAGCCCCTCAGGGGCTCCGCCTCTACCCCCACTTCCAGACGGGGACACTGGGGCTCAGGGACCGGACCTGGCAAGCGGGGCCCAGGCCAGCACCCGCCCAGCCCCATCCCATGGGGCCGGGGTCCAGCTGAGACCCACAGGGGGCTCCGCCTCACTCTGGCCCAGCCACAGGACCCACGTGCGTCCAGGGGAGGAGCAGGCCTCCAGGGGAGGTACCAAGACACCCACACACCGGCCCCCAAATGGGCCAGCCCCACAGCTCTGCAGGCAGAGACCTTCCTGGAGGCAGGGCGTGGGGGCGGGCGGCGAAGTCAGAGCCAAGTGCTGGGGCTGTTACTACCCAGGACCCCAGGACCCAGGACAAGGGCTGTGACCACTCTGAGCCTCGATCTCCCCTCGGGACACAGGATGTTCAGCAGGACCCACAGCCCATCAGCCCCTTCCCACAGGGACCCAGGGGAGCAGGGCGCCAGCCTCCACCCCATCCCACCGCTGGCCATGGCAGGCTCTGAGGACCACCCCTGGTGACCACTGCAGAGCAGAGTCTCCCACAGGCCTGGACGGCCAGAGCGCTCAAGAGGCTCCTGGGGTGCGGGAGGCACTGACGATGGACCACTCAGCAAGGTCACACCGGACCTGCCCCACCCTCTGCAGGAGGGGCCCAGCTCGGGCAGACAGGGAGGACATAGGACCGGGTGGCGGGCAGCTACCACAGCGGGCACCCCTGCAGCCATGGCTGCATCAGAGAGCTGAGAGGAGCGGCCGCCCACAGGCACAGCACGGCTGCTGCCCGGAGCCCACCAGCAGGCCAGACGCAGCCCCTGCAGACGCCCCGTGCCCAGGCAGGCACCTGGTGACGCGGGAGACCAGGAAGTGCTGTACGGCGGGGCTGTCCACCATGGCCAGGGCGGCCCCGGCCCAGGCCCGGCACTGCTCCTGCGCCTGCGCCCAGGATGCCTTCTCTGCCCGCAGGCTATAGCAGTGCCCATTGCCGGGGAAGATCTCCGTGTCCGAGGGGCAGAGCGGGTGCACCACTGGGGGCAGAGGGCAGAGACGGGCGTCGGCGTGTGCCCAGCCTGGGCGGTCCGCCCACCCGACGTGGCCAGGGCGGGCCCCACCTTGGGCTGGCTCCTCGCCCAATGCCATGATGCTGTAGGTGGCCTGCAGGCCAGAGCCGCCGCGGTTTCGGACGCCAAGCTGCAGGGTCTCATTGCTGTGCACCGAGGCCACACAGACGAGCTCCAGGGCAGCCGGGGCCGCCTCCACCCGCACCTCCGCCCCCAGCCGGGCAGAGCCCGCCCCCAGCGCCAGCACAGCTNGCTGTAGGTGGCCTGCAGGCCAGAGCCGCCGCGGTTTCGGACGCCAAGCTGCAGGGTCTCATTGCTGTGCACCGAGGCCACACAGACGAGCTCCAGGGCAGCCGGGGCCGCCTCCACCCGCACCTCCGCCCCCAGCCGGGCAGAGCCCGCCCCCAGCGCCAGCACAGCTGTCACGGGGTAGCGGCCAGGCAGCACATAGCGGTGAGTGGCGTCGGGGCCCGCGACATCCACCTCCGGGGAGCCGTCGCCAAAATCCCAGTGCGTGGAGCTGACCGGCAGTGAGGCGGTGATGTGGAAGGCTGCGGACTGGCCAGAGGCCAGGGGTCCTTGGGGCCCCAGCAGGGCGGCCCCTGGGGAGGCAGGGAAGACGTGCTGGAGGAGGCTGGGCCC
>SJYV01007853.1:0-14410 GCA_006410875.1 Neotragus pygmaeus | reverse complement strand
ACACAAACACAGTACACACACACACACGTCATACGGTTCATGCACAAACACAAAACATACACACACAGCACAACTGTGAAGAGGCTGCTCTAAGCCTCCAGGCTGACTGCACTGCCTTTTAGTTCAGTCCAATTTGTCCGTTCTGAGTGAAACAAACAAAACTAGATCAATTGTAATTTTTTAAATTAGTTTTTGATTTAGACAATCATGTGCTATTCTTTGAACTACCTTAGACTTTATTAGCCATGAAATTGGAGCATTACCAAGAGTCGCTAAATTAAGTTACTCTATGAAACATCCTACATTCTTAAGGTTTCTGTAGAGAAATATAATCAGTACATCGTGTGCTACATTTCCCCCATAGACGTTACTAGAATCTTATAAATTGTCTGCTTTGTCAACCCAGTATGATTATGAGGCCAGGCACGAACCACTCCGTCTGAAGCCATAGGGTGAGCGATGATTCTCACAAATCTTCCCACCAGCCTGCAGGGTCAGAATCTCATTATAATCTTAGAAATAACATGTCTCACTCAACAAAAGACGACGATTGTGGGGTTATTTCAGCTCTGAACACAGGCTGCTGCCTCAAATTCTGCCTTTCCCAAGTTGAGAACTCAGGGCACCTGCTTCATAAATGTTAGAGTGTGAGCCTCACCCGAGGCTGCGGCCTGTGGCATGATTTACAGGCGGTGCAGGGTGAGAATTAAATATTTATCAACTGCAGGGGAATGAGGCTCCTTCCAGACACTGCAGAGATGAGGAAAGTTTGCACGCACTTGGAGCAGGGCAACCTCGGTCCTAAGAAATGGACCGTGTCAGGTGAGGACAGGTCAGGGGAGTGGGGAACTGGGGACGTGGGCATCTCCAGAATGGACTTCAGGAGTTCACCATTCAATCCCTTTGTTCTACTGATGCATCAACAAAGATAAAACATACTAAAGTTCAATGCAGCCAAATTCCTTTCCTCCAACGTGTGTCCTCTTGGAGTAAATGGATTCACCCCAAGAAGAAGTGGAACTCTGCCAGGCACAACATCTTTCCCTGTGACATCACAAGCACATTCTCGATGCCTCAATTTCTGTTTCCTAAATGTCATCAGGTGTCTTCTCCCTGCCTCTCCCATCCATCAGCCACACTCACCCCTCTCCATCCTGCGTGGATGCCGGCAGCAAGCTCCCTGAAGTCCTGGCTCTGGTCAGGCTTGGTGAGCAGCAGAGGGAGGAGACCGTGTCTTTGTTACCTGACTCCCTCCCAGTCACTTGTCCATCGCTTGGCTGTGTCCCCCTACCTGTGGCCCAGCAACTGTCAGGGGCCTTCTCTGTGCAGGCCTGGCCACCCCTCGTGCCCCGTCAGTCCTGTGGATGGGGATGGTGGCAGCTCCTCAGACCTACATGTCCTCCAAGGGCCTGCTGGACCACCATCTATCCCATTCTACTTGCCCGAACCCCCTCACCTGGAATAGCCCATCTCTACCTCCGTCTGAGACCCACATTCTCATCTGGGTCTCACCTGGCTCGCTCCACCCACAAATAGGACTGTCCTAACTCTTTGCACAGGACACATGTTCTTCCCTAAGGGAATGTTGTTGTTGTTGTTGTTGTTGTTTAGTCACTAAGTCATATCCGATTCTTTGCGACCCCACGAACTGCAGCACGCCAGGCTTCCCTGTCCTTCACTGTCTCCCTGAATTTGCTCAGACTCATGTCCATTGAAGCCGTGTCTTCTGTATTGGCAGGGGAGTTCTTCTGAGCCACTGAGGAAGCCCCTCCAAGGGCAGGATACGCATTTATGTGGTAAGTTCAGATGCTGACGCAGCATCTCCTGTATCCTTGACAGTGTCCATTCACCCTCAGGTCATCACCAGCCAAAAACTGGCATCCCAGCTCTAAGATCCCTAACGGTGTTCCAAGACCAGGGCCACAAAAAGCACAGGAAGTGCTTCTATTGGACCTCTTCAATTATATTTGATGTATTGACTTTATGACTTGAGTCATTGTTGTTGCTGTTCAGTCACTAAGTCCTGTCTGGCTCTTTGCAACCCAATGGGTTGCAGCACACCAGGCTTCCCTGTCCTTCACTCTCTTCCTGAGTCCTGACCTCAATCTTTCCCAGCATCAGAGTCTTTTCTGATAAGTCCACTCTTCGCATCAGCTGACCAAAATATTGGAGCTTCAACTTCAGCATCAGTCCTTCCAATGAATATTCAGGGCTGATTTCCTGAATGACTTGAGTCCTACTTTACCAGCTGAGCCACCAGGGAAGCCCTGAGTAAACAAAAGAAGATCCTTAACTCCCTGGGGCAGGCTTGGAATCTGACAGTGTAACCAACGTCAAAGAACCCTGGAAGGATGGGCAGGTGTGGTCTCCCTGGGTATCATTTTATGGCTCAAGGCTCTGAGGGACACTTCTTTAAATGCATCTGTAGCTTCACTGGTCTTTCACTGGCAAAGAGGCATATGTATCTTTCAGAGAAACATCCTTGGACACGATGCTTTAACTTCTCACCCCTTCCCCCAAGCCTGCTTCAGCTTTGTGCATTGCAGGAGTGAGAGAGAGATTTATCACATCAGCACAATCCCATTATCAGTTGAGAGCTGCCCTGGGGTTTGCAGGATTCCTAAATAGAAACTGGCAAGTACACAGACATAACACTGCGAGCAAATACAGATTGCATGTTTGTGCAAAACAGCCCATCCTTGACACACCAAGGTCATTTCCAAGTAGATAGCTCTAGGTCAGCACTATCCAAAAAGTTTTCTGCAGCAATGAAATCTATAATCTACATGTCCAGCACAGCAGCCAATAGCCACACCTGGTATTGAGCACTTGACATGTGCCCACTGGGATTGAGGAAATCGATCATATTTCATTTAATTTCAAATAATTTAAATACAAATAGCCGCATGTGCCTCTGGTATTGCATAGGTCAACTCTAGATAGTTCTGTTTATAAAATGTTCATATCTCTTGTAAAATAAAAACTCTCCAGGGGACTTCCCTGGTAGTCCATGGCTGAGACTCCATATTCCCAATGCAGGGGACCTGGGTTTCCTTCCCAGTCAGGGAACTAGATCCCCCATGCTGCAATTAAGACTGAACACAACCAAATAAATAAATTAAAAAAAAATAAACTAGCCAAGGATCCCTTTGAGAAAACGTACTCATGGAATAAGCTACTGTTAGAACCTGTTTATTCATAATATAGGAAAACTTCCCAGAATCTAATGAATGAAAAAATATTATAGACTGATTCACCAAGCATGTAGCAAGTTGGAGAGATTTCTATGGAGATCATTTGGCATCATTCTCCAGAGTTTAAAACTTGAAGTTCAATTGTATTCTACATGCACCCTCCCCCCAACTCCTAAAATAACCACAAGAATATGATTCTTATAGCAGGCAGATGGCAAATATTCATTATACTTCAATATACTATCTTTCTCAATATTGACCTATTTGATGTCAATATTTACTTAATGTCTACAGAATGTTAGATTTTGTAAAGGTTACAAAAGGCAAAAAGGACATATTTGCCTTGTCCCAGGATCCAAATTCTGTGGCAATTTAAGGAAAGCAAACCATGAAGTGAAAACTACAGAATTCACTCGTCAAACAGCTCTGCTTGAAGGGTCTCCTGAACACTCTGGTCTTTCTTCTTTCTTATTCAGGGTTGGTGGCGGGAGACAGAATCATGTTTACAGGAAGTAAAGAAGTCTTGATAATAAACAAGAGTCTCATTTTTAAGCAGTTATATTGGCAATTAATGTTTCTCATTTTAAAACATTTAGTGTTTCTCACTAAAAGGACTCTCAGGAAAATGATATTGCAATATTCATGGCTTTCTGAAATTTTGCACTATTAGTTTCACCCTTCAAGAACATAGGTGACCAATTCCCTCACACTACAGACACAGTCTTATAAGAGGTATTTTTTTCAGGATCCTCTAAGTAGTGGTGATATTCAAAGTATTTGACAGCCTGAAAGATTGAAGGCAGGATGAGAAGGGGATGACAAGATGAGATGGTTGGATGGCATCACCGACTCAGTGGACATGAGTTTGAGCAAGTTCCAGGAGTTGGTGATGGATAGGGAAGCATGGCAGTGCTGCAGTTGATGGGGTCGCAAACAGTCAGACATGACTGAGCAACCTAATTGAACTGAACTGAACTGACTTGAACTGAACTGAAAGCAGGAAAGCCACCCAATCAGAATGGACAGGGTAGATGAGCCAACCAGTCAGAATGGTTAGTCTCGGTACACCAACAAATCAGAATGCATAGTGCATGGGAACCACCCAATCAGAAAGGATATTGTATGTACATCAACCAATCAGAGTGGATAATATATATGGGAACCAGCCAATCAGAACAGGTACAGAGCAGAACACAATCCTATGTTGTGCCAGCAAATCTCCCTTGAGTTAGTCATCAATTCATAGAAGAGGGTCCAGGGTAGGGGCTGAATGTAATTTAAGATTAAAAAAAAGTATTTTATATCATGATAGTATACAGATACACAACATTTTATTATGCTTTGCTTTATCGTGCTTCATAGATATTGCATTTACAAACTGAAGGTTTGTGACACCCAGCAGAAGTCTATCAGTGCCATTTTTCCAGCAGCCTTTGCTCACTTCCTGTCTCTGTGTCACAGTCTGGTAATTCTCACAGTATTTCAAACTTTCATTATTATTATACTTGCTGCGGTTGTGGATGTAAAATGTTGCCTGCCATATCAGCAAACAAAGGATGCTGTGGCCATCAAGCCATCATCCACTGCAGCCGGCCTTGAAGGTGACCCCTGAAGGGACTCAGGATAGGAAAGAACAAGATCCTGGCTCCAGACAGCTGAGATGCACAGAAAAGGAATGATTCCAACACTGAATTGCTTAACTTGAGATGTCTGGTTTTCTTTAATTAACAGTCAATCTTTTTATGACTATCTGGTCCTTGTTGCAAAAACTCCTACCTATCTTATCTCCTCCCTTACCTCTTGGGAGTAGTCCCCCGGAGCTCACCAGGAGGCTGCCTTACAGCCTTGATGTCTTTAGAAAATTTGCCAAATAAAAAAATTCTCCGTTTTTAGGTTGGGCTGTTTTTTTCTATCGATAACCTGTGATCAGTGATTTCTGATGTGACTCTTGCAGAAAGTTTGCAACTCACTGACCACTCAGATGATGGCAATCATTTTTTAGCAAGAAAATATTTTTTTAATTAATTTATTTTTTTAATTTGACTTTACAATACTCTATTGGGTTTGCCATACTTCGACATGAATCCACCACAGGTGTACACAAGCTCCCAATCCCGAATCCCCAAAGCTTCTGCACAACAAAGGAAACTATAAGTAAGGTGAAAAGACAGCCTTCTGAATGGGANAAGGAAAGTTATGACCAACCTAGATAGCATATTCAAAAGCAGAGACATTAATTTTCCAACAAAGGTCCATCTAGTCAAGGCTATGGTTTTCCCAGTGGTCACGTATGGAAGTAAGAGTTGGACTGTGAAGAAAGCATAGCGCTGAAGAATTGATGCTTTTGAACTGTGGTGTTGGAGAAAGACTCTTGAGAGTCCCTTGGACTGCAAGGAGATCCAACCAGTCCATTCTAAAGGAGATCAGTCCTGGACATTCTTTGGAAGGAATGATGTTAAAGCTGAAACTCCAGTACTTTGGCCACCTTATGCGAACAGTTGCTCATTGGAAAAGACTCTGATGCTGGGAGGGAGTGGACGCAGGAGGAGAAGGGGACGACAGAGGATGAGATGGCTGGATGGTATCACCAACTCGATGGATGTGAGTGAGTGAACTCTGAGAGTTGGTGATGGATAGGGAAGCCTTGCGTGCTGCAATTCATGGGGTCGCAGAGTTGGACACAAGTGAACTGAACTGATGGTAGTTTGAACATTCTTTGACATTCTCCTTCTTTGGTATTTGAATGAAAACTGACCTTTTCCTGTTCTCTGGGCACTGCTGGGTTTTCAAATTTGCTGACGTATTGAGTGCAGCACTTTAATAGCATCATCTTTTGGAATTTGAAATAACTCAGCTATAATTCCATAATCAACACTAGCTTTCTTCATAGTAATGCTTCCCAAGGTCCACTTGACTTCACACTTCAATATGTCTGGCTCTAGGTGAGTGACCACACCATTATAGTTATTCTGGTCATTAAGACATTTTTTGTATAGTTTTTCTGTGTATTCTTGATCCATCTCTTCAATCTCTTCTGTTTCTATTAGGTTCTTGCCATTTCTCTCCTTTATTGTGCCAGTCTTTGCATGAAATGTTCCCTTGGTATCTCCAATTTTCTTAAAGAAATCTCTAGTCTTTCCCATTCTATTGTTTTCCTCTGTTTCTTTGCATTATTCACTTAACAAGGCTTTCTTTTCTCTCCTTCTTAATATAATATCTGGAACTCTGCATTCAGTTGGGTATATCTTTCCCTTTCTCTTTTGCCTTTCCTCAGCTACTTGTAAGCTTCTCTTCATTTCTCAGCTATTTGTAAGGTCTCCTCAGACAAACACTTAGCATTCCTGCATTTCTTTTTTTTTGAGATAGTTTTGGTTACATCTTCTGTGCAGTGTTACAAATCTCCATTTATAGTCCTTTAGGCACTCTGTCTGCCAGATCTAATCCCTTGATTCAATTTGTCACTTCCACTGTATAATTATAAAGGACTTGATTCAAGTCATACCTGAATGGCCTATAGGTTTCCCCCACTTTCTTCAATTTAAGCCTGAATTTTGAAATATGTAACTCATAGCTGAGCCACAGTCACCTTCTGGTCTTGTTTTTGCTGATCACATAGATCCTCTCCATATTCTGCTGCAAAGGGTATAATCTATCTGATTTCAATATTGACCATCCTATGATGTCCCTCCATGTAGTTATTTCTTGTGTTGTTGGAAGAGGGTGTTTGCTATGATCAAGGGTGTTCTCTTGGCAAAACTATGTTAGCCTTTGCCCTGCCTCATTTTGTACTCCAAGGCCTAACTTGCTCCCCGTTACTCCAAGTATCTCTTGGTTTTCTACTTTTACATTCCAATGCCCAATGATGAAAAATACATCTTTTTTGGTGTTAGTTCTAGAAAGTCTTGTAGGTCTTCACAGAACTGTTCAGTTACATCTTCTTTGCCATTAGTGGCTTGGGCATAGACTTGGATTACTGTGATGTTGAATGGTTTGCCTTGGAAATAAACAGAGAGCATTCTGTTGTTTTTGAAATTGCACCCAAGTACTGCATTTTTGGCCTTTTGTTGACTATGAGGGCTACTCCATTTCTTCTAAGGGATTCTTGTCCACAGTAGTAGATACAATTGTCATCTGAATTAAATTCACCCATTCCTGTCCATTTCAGTTCACTGACTCCTCAGTTAAGTTCAGTCACTCAGTGGTGTCCAACTCTTTGTGACCCCATGGACTGCAGCATGCCAGGCCTCCTGTCCATCACCAACTCCTGCAGTTTATTCAAACTCATGTCCATTAAGTCGATGATGCCATCCAACCATCTCATCCTCTGTCATCCCCTTCCCCTCCTGCCTTCAATCTTTCCCAGCATCAGGGTATTTTCCAATGAGTCAGTTCTTTGCATCAGGTGGCCAAAGTATTGGAGTTTCAAATTCAACATCAGTCTTTCCAATGAATATTCAGGACTGATTTGCTTTAGGATGGACTGGTTTTATCTCCTTGCTGTCCAAGGGACTCTCAAGAATCTTCTTCAAACCACAGTTCAAAAGCATCAATTCTTCAGTGATCAGCTTTATTTTTAGTCCAACTCTCACATCCATACATGACCACAGGAAAAACCATAGCCTTTACTAGATGGACCTTTGTTTGCAAAGTAATGTCTCTGCTTTTAATTATGCTGTGTAGGTTGGTCATAACTTTCCTTCCAAGGAGTAAGTATCTTTTAATTTCATGGCAGCAAACACCATCTGCAGTGATTTTGGAGCCCAAAAAAATAAAGTCTGACACCATTTCCACTTTTCCCCTGTCTTTTTGCCATGAAGTGATGGGACCAGATGCCATGATCTTCATTTTCTGAATGTTGAGCTTTCAGCCAACTTTTTCATTCTCTTTCACTTTCATCAAGAGGCTCTTTAGTTCTTCTTCACTTTCTAACATAAGGGTTGGAATCATCTGCATATCTGAGGTTATTGACATTTCTGCCAGCAATCTTGATTCCAGCTTGTGCTTCATCCAGCCCAGTGTTTCTCATGATGTACTTCGCATATACATTAAATAAGCAGGGTGACAATATACAGCCTTGACTTACTTCTTTTCCTATTTGGAACCAGGCTGTTGTTCCATGTCCAATTGTAACTGTTGCTTCCTGATCTGCATACAGATTTCTCAAAGGGCAGGTCAGGTGGTCTGTTATTCTTATCTCTTTCAGAATTTTCTACAGAAGTTTTCACTGATTCCTAGGATGTTGGTATTCACTCATGTCATCTCCTGCTTGACCATATTTAGTTTACTTTGATTCATGGACCTAACATTCCAAGTTCTCATGCAATATTGTTCTTTACAGCATTGGAGTTTACTTTTACCACCAGATACATCCACAATGAGTGTCATTTCTGCTTTGGCCCAACTCTTCATTCTTTCTGGAGCTATATCTTCTTTCTTCCTCAATAGTATATTGGACACCTATCAACCTGAATGGCTCATTTCATGGTGTCACATCTTTTTGCCTTTGTATGGTTCTCGCAGTAAAAATACTGGAGTATCTTGATGTGAGATGTTAACCAGCTACAATTTAGGAGAATGGCATTGAAGCATGTATACTATCATGTAAGAAATGAGGCACTGGTCTATGTTCGTTGCAGGATGCAGGATAGTTGGGGCTGGTGCACGGGGATGATCCAGAGAGACGTTGTGGGGTGGGAGGTGGGAGGGGGATTCAGGATTGGGAGCTCGTGTACACCTGTGGTGGATTCATGTCGATGTATGGCAAAGCCAATAGAGTATTGTAAAATAAAATAATTTAAAAATAATAATAATAATACAGATCTTCCTCAAAAAATAAATAAATAAAATAATGATGAATTATCTTTAAAAAAAAAAAGAAAGAAAAGGTTAGGATTGTATCCAGGTCTTGCTATTTAAAAGCTGATTGTCCTACTATATTAATTTTAGGGGGAGGATTTTAGTTAGATGAAGTAAATATTATATAATGTGATGACTTCACTCCCCACACTTTTTCCTTTTAAAAAATACCTGGGAAATTGTAAATCGTTTTTTTTTTTTTTTTTTTCATAATAATGTGTCCCATGCCTCCTCAGCTAACCTTCAAGTTCAAACACAGCCCAAGTGAAAATTTCCCATACACACTGACAGCTTATACCCTTAGCTCCTGCCCCTCTCTATTTTTCTTTTTGGAAGCTTTGTCTAGTGCCATGGGAATTTGCTAAGCCCATGGGCAGGGTAACCTGTAGACAGCAGAGATTTCATACACTCAGGTGTAACCACCAATAAAAGACTCTTTAGAATCTTCAAAAATATTGTTAGTAAGGGGCATCTCTGAAGAAGTTTCTACTAGGATTCCTCTGAAGGTCCCTAGAGGAATTGATCCCAGTTACCCACAGTAGATATACACTTACTGTCCATTTTCCAACCTACAGCTCGTGTTTTCCGGATTATTGTTGTTTAGTCACTAGGTCATGTCTGACTCTTTTTTTTTTAAATATAAATTCATTTATTTTAATTGGAGGCTAATTACTTTACAGTATTGTATTGATTTTGCCATACATCAACATGAATCCCCCACAAGTGTACAGGTGTTCCCCATCCTGAACCGCCCTCCTCCCTCCCTCCCTGTACCATCCCTCTGGGTCGTCTCAGTGCACCAGCCCCAAGCATCCTGTATCCTGTATCAAACCTGGACTGGCAATTCATTTCTTATATGATATTATACATGTTTCAATGCCATTCTCCCAAATAATCCCACCCTCTTCCTCTCCCATGGAGTCTAAAAGACTGTTCTATACATCTGTGTCTCTTTTGCTGTCTCGCATACAGGATTACATAACCATATTTCTAAATTCCATATATATGAGTTAGTATACTGTATTGGTGTTTTTTTGGCTTACTTCACTCTGTATAAAAGGCTCCAGTTTCATCCACCTCACTGGAACTGATTCAAATGTATTCTTTTTAATGGCTGGGTAATACTCCATTGTGTATATGTACCATAGCTTTCTTAGCCATTCATCTGCTGATGGACATCTAGGTTGCTTCCATGTCCTGGCTATTATAAACAGTGCTGTGATGAACATCGGGGTACACGTGTCTCTTTCAATTCTGGTTTCCTTGGTGTATATGCCCAGCAGTGGGATTGCTGGGTCATAAGGCAGTTCTATTTGCAGTTTTTTAAGGAATCTCCATATTGTTCTCCATAGTGGCTGTACTAGTTTGCATTCCCACCAACAGTGTAAGAGGGTTCCCTTTTCTCCACACCCTCTCCAGCATTTATTGCTTGTAAACTTTTGGATAAGAGCTATTCTGACTGGTGTCAAATGCTACCTCATTGTGGTTTTGATTTGCATTTCCTTGATAATGAGTGATGTTGAGCATCTTTTCATGCATTTGTTAGCCATCTGTATGTCTTCTTTGGAGAAATGTCTGTTTAGTTCTTTGGCCCATTTTTTGATTGGGTCGTTTATTTTTCTGGAATTGAGCTGCAGGACTCAAAATGGATTAAAGATCTAAACGTAAGATCAGAAACTATAAAATTCCTAGAGGACAACAATAGGCAAAACACTCTCCAACATAAATCACAGCAGGATCCTCTATGACCCACCTCCCAAAATATTGGAAATAAAAGCAAAAATAAACAAATAAGACTTAATTAAAATTAAAAGCTTCTGCACAACAAAGGAAACTACAGGCAAGGTCAAAAGACAGCCTTCAGAATGGGAGAAAAAATAACAAATGAAGCAACTGACAAACAACTAATCTCAAAAATATACAAGCAACTCATATCTGACTCTTATGACTCCATTGACTATAACCCACAAGGCTCCTCTGTCCTTGGGATTTCTCAGGCAAAAATACTGGAGGAGTATGCCATTTCCTGCTCTAAGACATCTTCCGCATCTATGGAGTGAACTCACGTCTCTTATATTGGCAGGAAGATTCTTTACCTCTAAGCTACCTGTGTTTCCTGGGATTCCTACTCAAATACAATCCATGCATGTAAGACTTTAACTTGAAACCTGCCCTCAGGTGCCTAGACATATCCCCTGGAAGGTGATCTTTATACTATTCCCACCCCAAATTCAGAAAAACTCCTGCATTAATTTTACAAAACTAACTGTGCTTGGAAAAACATCAATTTCTTTAGAGAAATTAGTTTAAAATGATATTACCTTACAGTATATATTTTATTTTTTTTTTACTTTATTTTACTTTACAATACTCTATTGGTTTTGCCATACATCGACATGAATCCACCACATTTTAAAACGTGTTAAAATAAAATATTGTTGTGATAATGTCTAAAAACTATTGTCTTCTTCTTCATCATCATCATTCAGTTCAATTCAGTTCAATCACTCAGTCGTGTCCAACTCTTTGTGACCCTATGAATCACAGCACGCCAGGCCTCCCTGTCCATCACCAACTCCCAGAGTTCACTCAGATTCACGTCCATTGAGTCAGTGATGCATCCAGTCCTCTCATCCTCTGTCGTCCCCTTCTCCTCCTGCCCCCTATCTCTCCCAACATCAGAGTCTTTTCCAATGAGTCAACACTTCGCATGTGGTGGCCAAAGTACTGGAGTTTCAAATTTAGCATAAGTCCTTCCAAAGAAATCCCAGGGCTGATCTCCTTCAGAATGGACTAGTTGGATCTCTTTGCAGTCCAAGGGACTCTCAAGAGTCTTCTCCAACACCACAGTTTAAAAGCATCAATTCTTCAGCACTCAGCCTTCTTCACAGTCTTACACATCCTTACATGACTATTGGAAAAACCATAGCCTTGACTAGACGGACCTTAGTTGGCAAAGTAATGTCTCTGCTTTTGAATATACTATCTAGGTTGGTCATAACTTTTCTTCCAAGGAGTAATCATCATTAAAAAACATTTATTCACAATGATTCTGCAAACTTTTTTTCACCCCAGTCATTTCTAATGTCATCTATGACAAATGATTCATAGTAATCAGAATCATTGTCATTCTATTTATATATTTTTAGAGATTTCTGCTGCTGTAATTTGCATTTTCTCATTGGTACCTTATAGCTATGAGTTAGAAAGGACAGCTATTACCATGATTTTACATAAGAGGAACTAAAAGCTTTGGAAGAGCCAAGGCAAACTCAGTGGCACTGCTATATTTTTTTATACACACAAAAATACCGTAATTTGTAATTCATAATTCTAGGGTTGTACAAGGTTACATTGCATTATTTATAATAATTGAATATGTTTTTAAATTTTAAATGAACTTCTCTACTAGCTTCTTATTTCCTCTCTGTGCTGTGCTTAGTCACTCAGTCGTGTCTGACTCTTTGTGACCCCATGGACTGTAGCCCCCCAGGCTCCTCTGTCCATGGGGATTCTCCAGGCAAAGATACTAGAGTGGGTTGCCATACCCTCCTCCAAGGGATCTTCTCTACCCAAGGATCAAGCCCAGATCTTTCACATTATAGGTGGATTCTTTACCATGTGAGCCACCAGGGAAGCCCACGAATACTTGGGTGGGTAGTCTGTCCCTCCTTCAGGGGATCTTCCTAGTCCAGGAATAAAGCCTGGAATTCTGCAATGGTGCAGATTCTTTACCACCTGAGCTACCAGGGAAGCCCCTGCCACAGTCCATGGGGATGCAGAAGAGTCAGAAAGGAATGAGCAACTGAGTCTGCACACACGCACAGGGGAAGAGCCAATGAAGAGATTCTTAGAGGAAGATCTGGGAGGGTCCCAAGTGCAGGAGTTGTTATTCCTATGGTGGTGGGTGCATCAACCTCCCTGTATGCCTCCAGTTGTGTTTATGTACAGACGCTGCTGTGTGAAAGAGCTGCCATTTTCATTGGCTAATCGTTGCTTTCCAGAACCATCCCCACTTCCATCACCCATTGTCCAAGCCTCCCTACTCCTTAGCAACACCACTGAGAGTAGTATCATCTAGCCAGGCTAGTGCTTGGTCCTCTCTTAATGTAGACAGTTATAGACTTCAACTTCTCTGAAAGTAGATGGGTGCAGTCCTAGACTGTTGTATGCGGATCATATCCACTTCTTGTGTGTGAATATGATCACCAATCTAAAAATTCTCCAAACCTTAAACTTTTGGAATTTTTATGGAAGCTTCATCACATAGACATGATCAGTCAGTCAGTTCAGTCACTCAGTGGTTTCCAACTCTTTGCAACCCCATGGACTGCTTCCCTGTCCAACACCAACTCCCAGAGCTTGCTCAAACATAGACATGAGCCATCATTACCTCTTTTTTCAGCTTCTCTCTCTTTCTCAAGAGAATGGTGGCAGGGCTGAAAATTTTAAGCTTCTTATCACATTTTGGTCTTTCTGACTAACAGCCCTCATTCAGAAGCCATCTAGGAGCCCCACGCTGAAGAGTTGTCTCATTAGAACAAAGGACATACCTATTGCCTAGGAAATGATAAGGTTTAAGATCTCTGTGCCAGCAACTGGAAACAGAGATTAATATATAATTTCTATTATCTCATATAGACACAACTGTGTTCTTAATAAATGGTGTTTGTGGTCATGTTGATGTTATAAAGAGAAATATATATTCAAAGAGAGGACTTATGTGACATATGAAACCAGTGGACCATCGTAGGATTCTGACAAAAGACATCCTGCAACAAACATCTTTTCCTCATTCTGCAACCATATTCTGATAAATGGGATGGGAGATGAAAATCCATTTTATAGAATACATGCTTTTATTAATTACACTGAAGAGTATAAACAAGATATTAAAAATGAAAACCATTGAGCAGACTCCTGATCCCTCAGGAGTCAGATCATGTCTCTAGGTCTGATCCACTTCACCTGATAAAAATCTTTTAATATCATTTTAATAGCTTGGCTTTGCTTTCATTAAAGTTAATTGACTTAGGCTATAGATTGCTGTGATTATACAGTTTAAAAAGAAATTAGTTCAGAAACATAACCAAAAAAATATTTTATAAGGAAAAAAAAGCTTTTAATTAAAGAAATCATTCTTTTGTCATCAGTCTGCCTGGTAGTGTTCAGAGGTATTGAAACTGTTAACTAATGAACTAGAGTAACCTCAAAATTATGGTGACATACTAGAGTTTTAAATAAGACTTGAGTTTAAATAGTTTCAGGTCTTTAATTGGAAGAATTCTCTTTGGTAAGACTTAAAAATGTAGCCCAATTTTTCGATTTTACTTTTTAAAAGTTTTAGGACTTTTTTTTTT
>SJYV01007852.1:95150-155473 GCA_006410875.1 Neotragus pygmaeus | reverse complement strand
TCAAGAGTCTTCTCCAACACCACAGTTCAAAAGCATCAACTCTTTGGTGCTCAGCTTTCTTTATAGTCCGACTTTCACATCCATGTATGACCACTGGAAAAACCATAGCCTTGACTAGACAGACTTTTGTTGGCAAAGTAATTTCTCTGTTTTTTAATAAGCTGTCTACTTTGGTCATAACTTTCCTCCCAAGGAGTAAGCGTCTTTTGATTTCATGGCTACAATCATCATCTGCAGTGAATTTGGAGCCCAGAAAAATAAACAGTCAGCCACTGTTTCCACTATTTCCCCATCTATTTGCCATGAAGTGATGGGACCAGATGCCATGATCTTAGTTTTCTGAATGTTGAGCTTTAAGCCAACTTTTTCACTCTCCTCTTTCACTTTCATCAAGAGGTTCTTTAGTTCTTCTGTACTTTCTGCCATAAGGGTGGTGTCATCTGCATATCTGAGGTTATTGATATTTCTCCCAGCAAACTTGATTCCAGCTTGTGCTTCATCCAGCCCAGTGTTTCTCATGATGTACTCTGCATATAAGTTAAATCATCAGGGTGACAATATACAGCCTTAACATACTCCTTTTCTATTTGGAACTACCTATATAGCTTTGTGAGACTCTAAATTTGGTTTTCCTATTTAGATGCTATTCCCTTCTGCTCTTTTTATGTCTGATTCAACACAGTTGCTGATTCACATTCTAGGTCTACCACCTACCAACTAGGATAGGCGGCCATCAACACTTTCTAGGATTTTTGGATACATTGTACTCTTTCAGTGGACCCAGACTTCAGTTCGTTGGGTCACAACATGCATTCCAGCCCATTTCAGCAGTTTGGTCAAACAGATTGGCTCGAAAGACCAGAGAAGTACTCCAACTCACAATATACCAGATATTTATCTGAAGATTATAAATTTTAAAATATGCTTGATTTCCTAAATGACAGATACCTAAATCATATAAACTTCAGAAACGTACCACTGATAAGACACAATGTCTCACTTCTATTTCTGGGGCCATGGTTTTCTCATCTTGAAAAAATAATAGAGGATTCAATAATTTTTGATGTATCATCCAGCTCTAAAATGGGATCTTTTCACTGTGATAAACTGTTTATCTGACTGTCCAATGCTATCCATCTTATTGACATTAAAGACTGACATTTTGCTCTATGCAGCTTCATGTTCAAGGGGGAAAAGAGGGAGAGTGTGGAGAGAGAAAGGAAAAAGAAAGATTAAGAGTTCCAAATTTTTCTGTGATAAGCTTTTCCCGGCCAGGAAAAAAAAAAAGTCATTTTATGATTTTCTACATGTCTGTACCTGACCAGCTTCATGCTCCTTGAAGCTATTATTTCTATTTAATAATAGAATCAATTCCTTTTCTATGAACTATCAGCTTCATATCTGTTCCACATCAAGTCTACAAGACCAAATTTCTTAAAGTCTCAAGACATTTATTTTCATAGGACATTCAAAACACAATAGAAATATGCACTTTTATTTTTAAAACTGTTCTCCAACAGAATGCCAGATATTATAGTTTGATTGTTATTATTTTTAAGCTTATTTGAATAAAAGCCTCAGGTAAGTGACATACATACTTTTATTGCTTTATAACGTGAAGATAGAGCTACCCATTCTTCCTCTAAGGCTATTCTCTATGCATTGTCACTTCTTAAACTGTAAACCATGTGGTCTCTCTTTTTTTCTCATTCCATCCATCTATTTTTTGCTGAAACCTGTCACTTTAGCTCTGTCTCACCTCCAATCTGCCCCTTGCTCAGTACCCCCACTGTGACTGTCTTTGGTGTGCTCATCTCACTGTTCATACATCACTGTCATTCACATTTCAAGCTGATGAAACTGACAGTGATTGTCTCCTGAATGTTAATGGAAAAGGAAAAAGCCCACAAGAAAACAATGCTTCTCCAAAGACTGCAGCCAATGATTGAAATCCAGTTGCATTTGCAGTTTGGTAATTCTAGGTTTTTTAAAAGCACCCTCTTTGCTGATAACTTCATGCCAGGCTGATCTGTCTGACACTGCTATTTCCCAGAAGTTTACCTGTCTGACACATTGTTCAGAGCTATCCTTTGGCAAGTGTGCACCTCTGCACTTGGACCAGGAGGGACAGAATTAAATGTGCTGAAAATAAGCATTTATTTATTTATTTGACAGCCGTTACAAAGATAAGGTCATGCTTGTAGAGCTGTGCTTTAGTTAATGAAAGCTGATTACACCTGTGAATTAGGGAATGCATCTTTGCATAATAGAAGGGATTATTCCTATCACAAAAGAATTCACGGCAGGGCTCCATTAAAAAGTGACTAGTGCTTTTAAAATGATTCTTTGTTCAGGTCAATTGATAAATTTCAAGCATTTTAAGATCACAAAATTGAGATACCCTTACTCTACTTGTCAAAAATATTTTGTTAGCTATATATATATATATATACACATATATATTTATATGCTTTTAAGCAAATAGATACTATATAGAATTATATACCATATGATATTTACTATACCAAATGATATATTGAAAGAACCCAGTTCTCATTTAACTTTGAAAACTTTTGCTGGATTATTTAGATCAATGAAAATTAATTTTTATGTTTGTATTAGCTTTTCTTCTCCAGGAAACTAAGAGAGTACTTTAAGTAAGGAACAAAGTAAGAGTATTTGACAGAATCAGGTATCTGAATTATTTTTATTAAAAAGAGCAGCATTAGTATACAGCTTAAATTAAATTTCACACCCAGAAAAGATATATTCAGGAGATTCTATAACTAAGAGCAGAAGAGAAAAATGTTCCAAGCTTCTGTGAATGAAAGACAGTTTTAAAGTGATCTTTAAAGTACTTTGAAATTTCATTTACTTTCCTTGAAGCTAAATTTCTTAGTTGGCTGTGTATTTCCAATAAACTCTTTTAAAAGGATTTGAAGCTGTTTTTCATAATTCACTGTATTTCAGATCTCAAATATGTCTTGAATGCTTCATTGAAGAAGAGATGGCTTTATTCTAAAGTTGTGTTGTCATTATATAGATACAATTCTCCAGACTGTTTCCAATTAAGACCTTTGAACAATTTTTTTCATCTAACAAATGGCAGTAAGGAGAGAATGAAGCTCCACTACATAACACTGAAGCCTTTGTGGAAAATGAAAATACTATAGGACTTGGATATAGGATATCTGGCTCTTTGTCACAGCTCTGCTATTAGACCATGAAATAGCCATCCTAAAATCTCTAGACTTTATTTTCCACATTTTTTAAATTGAGGGTTATAACAGTCTTACATAGCTCACAGATCACTGTGAAAACAAGAATCAAAGATAAATTTTAATAGGTATTCGTTAAAGGAAAATTATTGTAAGAACAGATTAAAGAGAAAGATATAATCATGAACACATCGTAAATGTTGAATAAGAAGTACTAGAAAATTTTGGTCTTAAGAAGAATTTAGTATTAATACTTCATTACTGAATGTCATCTTTAACATGTAGTGCTATCATTAACCCCCAATAGCCTCTCTACAACATGGAACTGAAAACCAAGTCCCATACATTTTCTTTACCCCACCAAGATGGACTATAAGTATGAAGAAAACATTGGTCAGGATTTATATTATATAGACATATTTTTAGTCACGAACTTAATCACAAAACATTGGCTAAACCTAAAACATAGGTCTGGAAAAAAATACACAAAAGGACCTATCTAGAATGAGAAGGCAAAGCAAAATAAAACAGTATTCCAGGGAAAACAGATGAGATGGTTGATGAATCCATCTTCCTATAACTCTCTTCCATTGTTTCCTGTTTGCTTATAAATTAAACTCATGATTGATGGAGCATGTTGTCCTTGAGATTAACCTGGGTTGGTTAGAACTGTTGCCTGAGAAGCCAGAGATAAGAGTTTATGGCACTGAAAGAGCCAGATGGCTTTCACTATTCCATAGGTTGGGTGAATCTGAACAATATAATCAACTCTCAGAAAGCAGGGCAAATTGATGGCCTGCCAATGCTGATCAATGGCATCTACACAGGACAAAGGGATCAAACAGCAGGCACTCTCTCACTGTTACCCACCAGACTCTTGTATTTTATACATATCTCTATTGGCTTTCCTTGAGATTTATAATATTCTCCTCACCATCAGAATAGTTCCCTTTGGAGGATTTAAGCTTTTATAATTTTCCATCCTTTAGCTTATCTGATGGCTCATTCAGTAAAGAATTTCCTTGCAATGCAGAAGACCCAGGTTTGATCCCTGGGTCAGAGAGAGAGATCCCCTGGAGAAAGGAATAGCTACCCACTCCGATATTTTTGCCTGGAGAATTCCATGGACAGAGGAACCTTGTGGGCTACAGTCTATGGAGTCACAAAGAGTTGGATATGACTGAGTAACTAACACTTTCATTTTACCAATTTGTACAATTTATTGCCTTTTCTTATTTATCACTGAAATCATTTTTACTTTATTTTATATAATTTTATGAGCATTTAAGTATATGTGTAATTATACATACATACAAAAGTTTTTTGTGTGTCTATATCTTTATTCTTTACATATCTCTTTCTATTATTTATTCAGATATTGTATATATGACATAATACATATGTCTTTATATATGAATTCCTACCTTACTTTCTATGTATATTTATCACTAAAAACATATATATAATATATAAAAAGTTGATGATCTTGTCTTAAATGCAATTATATATTTACTTAATTGATGATCACATATTTTATGAATTTTGCATATTCGATATTTTTAAAATATTTAAATTTTTAGTATTTTATTCACTTATTTAAATAAAAGAAGCTTCATGGATGAAAACATGTTCTACAATTTTCTCTCTCCATTCTTCCTACCATATATATCAGTAAGTTCTTTCTTTTGAGTAGGATATTCTTGATCCAACATCTTTTGTGAAGGAACATACTTATATCTATAGAATTTGTTGTGTATGTGAGTTTAAGCATATAGAAAATATAGTCATTGACCCTACTATAGGCACACATTCATAGATATAAGAAAATATTTGTTATGCTTTGATAAAAAGGATATGATTTTCTTACTTCCCTAGTGAACAAATAAATAAGAATTCTTCTTTGTATTTGATTCATTCATTAGAAACATAGTTCTTAAACCTTACTCTCATGTCAGATAATGTTCTAAGGTACAAAGATGATGTGTGTGTGTTCAGCTGTGTTTTATCCTTTGTGACCCCATGGTCTGTAGCACACCAGGCTCTGCTGTCCATGGGATTTCCTAGGCAAGTAAACTGGAGTGGATTGCCAATCCCTTCTCCAGGGGTCATCACGACCCAGGAATTAAACCTATGTTTCTTGAGTCTTCTGCATTGGCAGGCAGATTCTTTAACACTGGCACCACCTGGGAAGCCTCATAAAGATGATACGTATGTAAATAAATTAGTTAAACTGGCTTTTTCTCTGTTTCCCTATGACTTTCTAGCTATTTGAAAATGAGCTGTCTTCTTTTTCATTTCTGGTCTTTCATGGATGCATTTGACCTAAAAATGCTTCTTCAGATTTTTGCTTTTCATCTAAGCTCATTTGTTGATTTCCTTTCACTCTCTAGACTGTTCTTTGAAATCTTTTACAAATGAAAAAGATTATCTTTGCATTATCTAAAAATTTGAGTTTACTGTCACATACATTATATCTGGTGTTGGTTCGTAATTTCTCTCACTATTGTTTTAAATGTAATGTTCACTGGCAAAGATAAAGCCACGTACCAGTTAGAGTGGTGAGAACATATTTTAATCAGCTATATTTACAGTTACAGAAGAGAAAATAGCTGAGCTCAATTTTGCTTTGTACAGAGGTAACTGGATATTTTAAAGAGCAAATAAAGGAATAGGAAGAGGCTGAAGCAGAGGCCCAGTAAAGTCAGGAAAGTGAAAAGTACAAAAAGTAGAAAGAAGTGGTCAGTCTATGTGAAAGCCATTTAGTTCAGATATAACTGTAGCTTATCAAAGTTAGGCTCCTACCCGCTCACAGAGGCTGGAAGGCAGAGTCCTATCTTCAGGTGGTGGCTGGAGAAAACAGGAAATTCCTTTTCTGCAAAAGCAAATTCCTTTGGCAGCCCCATGAATTTTCTCAGGAAACTCTTTATGGACACTCTAAATCTGGTGTCAAATCACTTAAGACACAGCGATTTGGTCTTGAGTTGTTAGAGTCTGTGTTACTATTTGTTCAAGATTTTATGGGGTAAGATTAAGGCCTAATTGAGAAGAGGGCTCAGAGGACCTCAGCTAATTTTGTCAAGGAGAAAATCTTTGTCAACACTCACAAAATTTTGGAAAGTATAAAGGAAGGCAGCTAAAGCTTCCATTCAACCAAGACTAAGACCAGTTAACCAACTATTAACATTTTTACATATTTCCTGTTCTTTCACATATTCCTTATTTTTACATATTCTACTTCAAAGGCCATAACACCAACACTGAAGTCTGAGGATTCTAAACCTGGGGGATGGCTATTGCCCTGAAGCAAAGTGAAGGACTGTCCTGGGAAAACTAATTACATGCCCTTCCAGTAGCGTGGTCAGACATGAATCTCGGGGACGAAACATAGAATCAGTGGTAAGCATATTGCAAAATTCCATTTCAGAAGAAATTTGTCTTGGAGGGCTTCTGCGATAAAACAAAGGGCTTTTAAAAAAGAGAGTCCAGTCGAGCAACATGGTATATCTTTCCATCTGTTTGTATGGTCTTCAGTTTTTCTCATCAAGATCATAGTTTTGGGAATACAGGACTTAGTCTTTTGACATAGTTTTTATCTTAGGTGTTTTATTCTTTTTAATGTGATGATAAATGAGATTGATTCCTTAATTTCTGATGTTTTTTTGTCAGTGTACAGAGATGCAATAGAATTCTGAATATTGATTTTATAATCTGCAACTTTTGTGAAATTATTGATGAGCTTGAGTAGTTTTATGATGGCTTCTTTATGGTTTTTTGTGTATGGTATCATGCCATCTGCAAATAGTGACAGATTTACTTCTTTCTTTCTAATTTGGATTTATTCTATTTCTTTTTCTTCTCTGATTGCTGTGTCTAAGACTTCTAAGACAATGTCATATAAAAGTGGTGAGAGTGGGCATCCTTGAAGTGTTCATAATCTTAGAAGGAATGCTTTCAGATTTTCACCACTGAGCATGAAGTTACTGTGGGTTTGGCATGCTCAGATATGTTTCTCCTATGCCCACTTTCTGGAGAGCCTTTATCATAAATGGAAATGACTATAGTATCTAAGACAATCTACAAGCTCAATGCAATCTATATCAAAATGCCAATGACATTTTTCACAAATTGGAACAAAATTTTTTTAACTTATATGGAAATGCAAAAACCTGGGTAGTTAAAACAATCTTGAATGGAATGAATGGAGCTGGAAGAATCAGTTGCTCTGACTTCAAACTTTCAGTTCAGTTCAGTTTAGTCAGAGTCGTGTCCAAATCTTTGCAACTCCATGGACTACAGCATGCCAGGCTTCCCTGTCCATCACTAACTCCCAGAACTGACTTAAACTCATGTCCATTGAGTCAGTGATGCCATCCTATCATTTCATCCTTTGTGTTCCCCTTCTCCTCCCGCTTTCAATCTTTCCCAGCATCAGGGTCTTTTCAAATGAGTCGGTTCTTCACATCAAGTAAAACTTTAGTAATCAAAATTATGGTACTGGCACAAAAACATATAGATCGGTGTAACAGGATAAAAAGCCTAGAAATAAACCCACAAGCTTATGGTCAATTAATCGATGACATAAGAGGCAAGATTATACAACAAAGAACAGACAATTTCTTCATATGTTCCCCTGCTAGGCTGGTTTAGTCGTGTGTGACTTTCTGCGATCCTATGGACTGTAGCCTGCTAGGCTCTTCTCTCCATGGCAACTCCAGGCAAGAATACTGGAGCGGGTTGCCATGCCCTTCTCCAGGGGATCTTCTGGACCCAGGGATCCAACCCAGATCTCCTGTCTTGCAGGCATATTGTTTACCCTCTGAGCCACTAAGAATGCCCTTAAGTGGCTCAATATTCTTTAAATGCCTGGGAGTTCTATTTAGGATACATGATTAAATTTACTTACAGTTGGAAACCTGAATGCCTTTGGCCATTTAGAGCAGTCCGGGTTAACAGTTCAGGTCTCTAACCTTTGCCTTTCTGTTGTAGCTTGTGAGATTATCTTTCCTCCCTTGTATGAGTTAGTAACTAGCTGGGTTAGGCAGTTATAAACAAAGCTCTCACAACACTCAAAAGTAAACTGATTATATGAAGAGAGTAATCCTCATCTAAGAGTTCACTTTCTTTGTTCAATCAGAAATCCAAAAATGAGTTTTGGTTCAGCACTAAGGCTGTATATTGTCACCCTGCTTATTTAACTTATATGCAGAGTACATCATGAGAAACGCTGGGCTGGAAGAAGCACAAACTGGAATCAAGATTGCCAGGAGAAATATCAATAACCTCAGATATGCAGATGACACCACCCTTATGGCAGAAAGTGAAGAGGACCTAAAAAGCCTCTTGATGAAAGTGAAAGAGGAGAGTGAAAAAGTTGGCTTAAAGCTCAACATTCAGAAAACGAACATCATGGCATCTGGTCCCATCACTTCATGGGAAATAGATGGGGAAACAGTGGAAACCATGTCAGACTTTGTATTTTTGGGCTCCAAAATCACTGCATATGGTGACTACAGCCATGAAATTAAAAGACGCTTAGTCCTTGGAAGAAAAGTTATGACCAACCTAGACAGCATATTAAAAGCATTACTTTGCCAACAACAGTCTGTCTAGTCAAGGATATGGTTTTTCCTGTGGTCATGTACAGATGTGAGAGTTGGACTGTGAAGAAGGCTGAGTGCTAAAGAATTGATGCTTTTGAATGGTGGTGTTGGAGAAGACTCTTGAGAGTTCCTTGGACTGCAAGGAGATCCAACCAATCCATTCTAAAGGAGATCAGTCCTGGGCGTTCTTTGGAAGGAATGATGCTGAAGCTGAAACTCCAATACTTTGGCCACCTCATGCAAAGTGTTGACTCATTGGAAAAGACTCTGATGCTTGCAGGGATTGGGAGCAGGAGGAAAAGGGGATGACAGAGGATGAGATGGCTGGATGGCATCACCAACTTGATGGACGTGTGTTTGAGTGAACTCTGGGAGATGGTGATGGACAGTGAGGCCTGGTGTGCTATGATTCATGGGGTCACAAAGAGTCAGACACGACTGAGCGACTGAACTGAACTGAACTGAATACCTGTGGTTGGTACAATAATTTGTTGTATTTTTTCTCTCCTGTTCTCAGTATGTCTGTTGACTTTTAATACCCACATTCCAGGTAACAGGCAGAAGAGCAAATGGAAGGGCAAAAAGAGCTTTCACTCGTGTTAATAATTAATTTACTGTCTGCATATATCTACAAAGAAATATGAAATCGCTACCTCTAATAATTCTGTGGATATTGGTGGTGGTGGTGGTGGTGGTGATGGCGGTTCTCTTAGAAGGAATGAGAAAATTATAATAGTTTGATGATAAGTATTTTCTGACTTTCACTTAAGACTAAGGGAAGATCCTGGCTTGTTGGTCACAAAGACTACCAGAATATGGCCTGTTTCTACCTTCTTCTTCTAGTTGGGAGAGTAAAATGCCAATCCTCAGTGGCACCACTGTCTTAGGAGCCTCCATCCTTTCACCAGTGGTTCAGGCAGGAAGCAACAATCAGGCTTGTAATCGTTTTATTAATATCCTGTACATCAAAGATCTTCATTCAAATGTTTATTTAATTAGAGTAAAAGGAATCTATCCTCAGTTGAAACTTTGAACTAGATGAATTGCTCTATATTGATCTAATATATATAATTGATGAGTGTTTTTTAATAAGAATTATAGAACAGTGAGAGAGAGTTACAAAATTTCAAAGCAAATCATCATAAAGATGAAGCGCAGTTCGGTAGCCTTCAAGATCCTCCACCCCGGACAACAGTGCAGCAGTAAAGTATGTTGTTACGTGCCTATAACCAAAATCCACTGCTCCCTATTTTCATCAGATCTACTCTTTCAGCAATGTGAGGGAGTCAGTGAATCTTACCCTGTTTTTTAAATTTCCTTCTCTCTCATATTCTATTTCAGCATTTTCCAAACTGTATTCATGTAAATCTAGTGTCCTACAATACGTTTAAAAACTCATTTAAAAAGCAACTGAGGATCTAAAGCCAAAATCTGGGGTATTACTTTCCATGGAGATGCAAATTCATATTTGTATTTTAAACATTTTGAGAAACTTCGTAATAAAGAAATCCCTTCAACTTAATCTAACTCAGCATTTCCCATATTTGTGCTATGATGGAAATAATTTTTCTTATTGATGAACATTATGCAGAAAGTTCTATGGCAGATAATTAATATGCAGTTTATTGTACTTTAAATTTTATGCTTATTCATATCTTCCATTTCCTCATGATGTATATATATCATTGGATTCAATACACCTATGTAAAGACAAAATCCAGTAAGACAACTATACAGTCTATTGGTGGGCTATTTTTTGTCCAGGCACTTAAACCTAGTCTGATCAATTATGGCTTGACTGATAAAGACCACACATGGCAAAATATAGTAACAATCTTATATGACGCTTCTTCCAGGAAGGAGCTTCCCAGGGGAACTGTTGTGGTGTCACTTTCATTCAGGGAATCATTCACTCCTTTTCAGTATACACACTCTGATAGTCTCAATAAATGTGAAGCCACAGTCTCTCATGATGCACTTCTATAAATAGCAAGTCAGATTTGGGAGAATAAATTGAGTGAACTGTCACAAACATTTCTCAATAAAATAAGGGGAAAATTGTAACTGTAGCCTGCATAAGAATTACACGCAGATTTACTAAACTTTGGGGTCCTTTGGCTGAAATGTATTTCCAAAGGGAAAAAAAATTATTAAACTACATTTGATATATTTCTTTGCTAAAAGCCACAACTTCGTGTATTCTAGAGAGGAATGATTTACAACTATTACATCCAACAAAATGTTCTTTTTGGCCCTGAAATCTGATAATTTGGTTTTACATGGTGACCATGCTTCCAGAAATAAAACTCCTGTCTATCACCATTATTATTATCAAGGATAGGATGAGAAGTACTGTAGAATGCATAGCACATTTTCTCTGCTCTACTCATGTGTGATAATTGCAGACTTTGGGAAATATATTAGCTATAGAAAAAGAAGAATGAAGACCTTAAAGCTTTTTTTAGGTAAAAATCAGCAAGGAAACTTGGTTTTCTATCGTGGGAACACTTTTCTCCATGTACTCTGTATGATACATTTCCTTTTGGCCTTGTAGATGTATTTTTGAAAATTTCAGCCTGAAAACATTTTCACTGACTTGCAAATGTTTATCAGCCTGCCTCCCTCTCCATATCACAGCTTGATGCATATTGCAGGTAATGGATAGGGAATGAGAAAACAGGCCTCATCTTCAATTTATAATTACTGTGTTGTGTTTCTGGATAAGTCATGGTTGTGTGATTGCACATGGATGTCTTAAGGCAAATAAAACACTCTTCATCACTTCTAACAAATGTAGTATTCTCATGGGGGACATTGATAAAGGGAAAGAGTGTGATTGAACAGAGTATATGAAAAGCCTCTGTACTTTCCTCTAAATTAGGTGGAAATCTAAAACTGCAGTAAACCATAAGCATATTTTAAAAAAAAAACATTGTTTTAGACAGATGCCCTACTGTGGACAAATCAATATCTTTAGGCCCTTGCACAAGAATTATTAAGAAGCTAGAGGTGGTTATAGTTTGACGAAAAGGGATAATTCTATTTCTACTCCTGTTAAGGCCCTTGGTGGACTACCTGATGGTGAGTTGCAGTTTCCAGGACAGACATACTAAAATTTATATAAAAAATGGGATTCCATCCATACTTCTTCCCAACATAAGAATCAGTTTTCAGCCCACAGTGCAATTTAAGAATAAGAATTAAAATTAGAATTAAAATAAAATAAGAATTTACTTTAGAATTAAAATTAAAATAAGAATTTACTTATTTCTAACTGAAGGAGAATATAGTACCTACCTCCTTTCTGCTCAGCCAGATACCAGTCATAAATTGAGCACACAAAAGCAGAAAATAAACCCCAAAGAGCATACAGACTTCAGTTAGAGAGATAGCAAATTTACTAAACAAAATGAAATACCATTTACGAAGTAGTGACATTGATGATCGTTATAAATAGATTGTTGTTTAGTAGCTAAGTTGTATTCAACTTCACAAGCTCCAGGGTACTCTGTCCAGGGGATTTTCCATGCATGAATACTGGAGTGGGTTGCCATTTCCTTCTTCAGGGTATTTTCCCAGATCAGAGATTGAACCCATGTCTCCTACATTGACAGGTAGATTCTTTACCACTGAGCCACCAGGGAAGCCTAATAGATAAGCATGATCAAAAGACAAATACTAAATGAAAGGCAAATACTATTACCGTCAACATTCTGAGACCAAGTGGACAAAATATATTACAAAAAAACGCCAATACTCATATTTTCATCAATATCTTCCACACTCTGTATAGTTTGATTTTAACATACACTGAGAAATTTTTTACCAACACTTAGTATTACTCCCTACCAACATTTAACTGAGGGTCCCATTTCTTTAAGGGGGAATACAGCATAGGGTTGAGCAAACTATGTGTTTTTGTAAAGGAAGTTTGATTAGAAGAAAGCTGCATTCATTGCTTTATGTACTATCTGTGGCTGCTTTCAACCTACAATAGAGTTGAGTAGTTGTAACAGGAACACTTGGCTTTCAAAGGCTAAAATATTTACTGATACTTTTCAGATTTCCCCTTGCCTGACATAGGACAAAGAAGATGGTCTGAGTCAGATAGACTCACAGGGAGCTATATTGCTGATTAAGCTTTATGCTTTGTGCTAAATTTTATGAGTCCTAACACATGTCTTCCATGTTAAGCAACTTAATCTCCTCTTACAGTAAGGTTCTCCATTCTCCAAATAATTGGGATCCTATCTTGGTATTGAACATTCAGAATTCTCCCCCAGCCCTGAATCTAGGCCAATCCTAGTATTTGTAGGGTCCAAGGCATGAGGATACGTGGATGTTCATATATGACACATTTAAATGTCATAAATCAGGCAAAAAAATCACTAAATATTTTGATAAGCATACCTTCATAATGAACTAGAAATTCAAGCTTGTACTCATTATTTTCAGACTTTTAAGAATTTCTGCACCAAAACATGGCAGGATGTAGAGGATCCCTTCTTAGCCTCTACTCTGCTTTTTCCTATACCTGTTCCTTCTCCTTTTACTTCTTCCTGCACTGTGATTGGACTGCATGCATATAGACATCCTGGACTCATATTTGAGCTCAGTCCATACCTCTCACTCTGTCAATCCTCCTGAAGGCCTGAGGGTATATACATCTGTGACATGATCAGTCTTTGGGAAAACAGATTCAGCAAAGACACCTCATAAATCTTAGAAACAAGCTTGGATGATTTTAGCTCACAATTCCCAAGTCCTTGATACCTAGTCCTTGCTCAAGAAGGGGAACATTGGCTCAGACTGTGTCTTTCTCTTGGCCCCACACACTCTTCATCCTGCAGGCAGATGCATAGTTAACAGGGAGTTCAAGCAGAGTCCTCTGAATATTCCACTCCTAAGACCAGTGTATTAGCATCCTCTATGATGGTGATTTTGTGCTCTAGCGAACACTTGGCAATATCTGGAAGCATTTTTGATGATTATGACTGGTCAGGGGTTTGCTTCTGGAATTTAGTAGGTAGAGGTCTGGGAGAGTGCTGACCATTTCACACTGTTCAGGATAGGGAACACCCCCCTGCCCCCGCCCTCACCAAATTAATTGGTCCAAAAGGTGCTTCCCAGGTGGTGCAATGATAAAGAACCCATCTGCCAATGCAGGAAATGCAAAAGACATGGGTTTGATCCCTGGGTGAGTAAGATCCAGAAATGACAACCCACTCCAGTATTCTTGCCCAGGAAACCCCATGAAAAGAGGAGTCTGATGGGTTATGTACAGTCCATGGGGTGTCAAAGAGTTGGACATGACTGAACTCATATATATGCTACACCCATTAATAGTGCTGAGACTGGGAAACCCTCGCCTATGATTTTACTACAAATGTAAAAGGTAAGACTGACTCCAGACATACTAAATCAGAATCTGAGTTTCAATCAGGCTTTGCTGATGGCTCAGTGGGTAAAGAATCCACAAGCAATGCAAGAGACACAGAATACACAGGTTGGATGCCTGAGTCAGAAAGATCCCATGGAGGAGGAAAATGGCAACTCATTCCTGTATTCTTGCCTGGAGAACCCCATGGACAGAAGAGCTTGGCAGGCTACAGTCTATAGGGTCACAAAGAGTCAGACAAGACTTAACAACTAAGCATGAATGCAAGTACTTACATTAAGATAAGAAACATTGCTCTAAGGCTAGAAGCAGAAGCAGAGAGGTCTCCTTGCTCAAGGCAGGCTGGTGCCATCCAGGAGAGATGGCTTGTTTGTGCTCATGTTGGATTTTCTGACGTCGGTGTTTGTTGCTACCATCTCCCTTCATTCCAACACTAGTTTTTCACCTGTTAGTTTATTCCTTTCATAAAAAGGGAGAAAATCAAATGTATCCTTTATGTTCATTTTTTTCTAATAGAGTGCATAGAGAGCATACTGAGTTTAATCTATAGGAAGAATTCTGAAGGATATTTGAAAAGCAACATTAATTAAGCTCATCACTCCTAATTGATCATTGCAAGATTTATGATATTAAGATTATCTCAAACTGAATTCTTGAGTTGTGGGTTGCCTTGAGTCACATCCTGAATGAGTGAAACAGGGAAAAACATTTCAGACAGGACACATCACAGCTCTTTTAGAGAATTTCCTTATCAGAGCAGGGCACAGGGAAGCTTCTGGTTCTAGACCTGCATGCCTGGCCTCTCCTAACATGACTCATTTACTGATGATATCCACTGCATTTCTCAGACAAGAAAGTGCTGAGGTATATGAATGGAATAAAATTTCATTTTTCAACTTAATCTGAAAATCTTAATTTGTTGATAGGAAAACCTCTTTATATTTAGTCAGATTTCTGTTTTACCCATGCAGAGACAACCCGAGGGACTATTCTAGTTTGAAGGACAAAAGGATGAGCTGTGTGTTTCTCATACTCAAGGAGAGTATCTCTGGAGACAACAGGATAATGAGAGGGACACACACAATCTTTCAAGGGGCTTAACATTTTCTCATCCTAATCACACTGCAAAGAAGGCAAGTCTTGCATTTGACACAACCTCCTTATCCTCACATGTACCCCTGACTCACTGAAATTCACCCAACCCCTAAGGAATACAATCATTTGGTACTTTCTTACTCTTCCAAATTCTGATTTTATATTAACCCTAAGTAAAAGTTCTACAAAGATTTCTTGATACTCCGCAATATTTCCAAGCACCAGGCCAAATAAAGACCAAAAAAAAAAAACAATGGATAAAAACAAAGCAAAAAACACTTAAATATTTCTACAGCTATGTGACTTCCAGGAGTACCAAACCTCCCTTTTGGGAGCTCGTGTACACCTGTGGGGGATTCATGTCGATGTATGGCAAAGCCAATAGAGTATTGTAAAGTAAAATAAAGTAAAAAAATAAATTAAAAAAAAAAAGCTCTATAAAACACTGTCTTCTGCACTCTACTGTAGGACTATGCAGTTGAGCAAGGAAAAATTAAAAAAAAATTATCATAAATTTATGCTGAATAAATGAATTAATGAAAGGTTGGAGGATAATATGAAAGGTTGTTGAGGTTTCTGTGGCCTCAAATTATCCAGTGTAGGAAATTACTTATTTTACCTATTCAGAGAGGCTGTTTCTTCTGAAATCTCAATAGTTCTTTTCTCAATAGAAGTTAATCAGCTGTTTATAAAGACATTATTCAAAGACACTTTCTACTCCATCAATGTTTACAACAATGTTTATGACTTGCTTATTTTTCAGTCACTCCTTGAGCTGTTTGTCTCAACTCTTGTCTCTCCAAAAATCTTAACTTACATGGAGAATGATTCCGTGATTCATTCACAGGTGCCGTGATAACAGACAGACCAGCATTTGAGCTGCCCCATCAAATGACTCTTGGTAATATGGCAACCTTGGACCTTTCCCCAGGTCTGATCACTGAGCAATTCTCTCATTCCCAAGGAATTTACTTTTTCCTAGATTTTTCTAGCCTATGTCTGGCAGGAATTCCTGGTTACCATTGACTATAGTTAACACATTATTTGCTCGAGAAGATCCCCTGGAAAAGGAAATGGCAACCCACTCCAGTATTCTTGCTTGGGAAATCCCATGGACAGGGGACTCTGGCAGGCTGCAGTCCATGGGGTTGCAGAGTCAGACACAAATTAGTGGCTAAACAACAAGAATTGAAAGTTCTGTAGGCTGAATTCCAGGACCAGGTTTATCTGCGTCTTATATTTAACTAAATAGGTCACAGGCCCAAAATAAATTTCACTGCCATATATATTACATATATACACAATCCATATATTCAAACACATGCCGCCCTCCTGCTGCCCTCCTATCCCCATATTTCAAGTTTCTAGACAAGAATTTACTTTATGAAGCACAGTAATTTTATATGTCTAAAAGTACCTTTTTATAAAGGTCTCAAGGTAAGATGCACTTTATTTCTATTATTTTTTTCAATTAAATTATTAATATATTTTGACACAAGTTTGGGTGTTAGACATATGGTCACTGAGGGAACTTGAAAACAAACAAGTAGTTGAGAAGAAGACAAAACCTATGTCTTAATAGTAATTTCAATATGATTAAATGGTCTATAAAATGTCTTTTGCCTTTTTCCTAATAGGGGCTGGCATAAAGCAATGCCTTTGAATTGTGTTCATATAAAGAATTCTCATTTTCCAAGATGACCCACTGACCACTTGTGCATACTGTTATTTTTTATGCTGAGCTTATTGTTACAGTCTGTGTCAGTTTCCTCTCCTTAACTGTTTAAAGTGGAAGACAGGGTATGGCATTCATGTGATGGTAGAACATTGGGATCAGTTACAGTGAGAATTTCTCTAAACATATTTCAGGTTTAAAATTTTTATTTTATTTTAATTTATTATTTTTTTTACTTTATTTTACTTTACAATACTCTATTGGCTTTGCCATACATAGACATGAATCCACCACAGGGTGGCTAGTAAAGAAGCTGTAGATACAGAATTAAAAGAGAAACCTCAAACTGTCTAAAGAAATAAAGTCTTTTAAAAATACATACATATATGTATCTCCCATCTTGGAGCAATGTCTCTTTGAACAAATCAAGGGAACAACAAATTACTAAAGGAGAAAGCTGTTTTATCAGTGGGAGAGGAGCCTGGAATTTATTTTTATGAAATTCTTTTACCTATATATTTCTGAGTTAGGATAAGCATGCATATTAGATTCATACAGCAGAAAATAAGAGAAGCTGAGGGTTGTGGAAACACACATATGAGCAAAGTGCTTGATAGGGATAGTTGTTCAGTCACAAAGTCATGTCCTCATCTTTGCAATCCCATAGACCACAGTACACCAGGCTTCCCCTTCCTTCACTATCTTCTGGAGTTTGCTCAATCTCATGTCCATTGAGTTGGTGATGCCCTTCGGTCATCCTATCCTCTGTTGCCCACTGCTCCTCATCTCCTCAATCTTTCCTAGCATCAGGGCCTTTTCCAGTGAGCTGGCTCTTTATACCAGGTGGCCAAACTATTGGAGCTTCAACTTTAGTATCAGTCCAATGAATATTCATGGTTGATTTCCTTTAAGATTGACTGGTTTGAACAATTTCAAACTTGTATTTTGGAGAAGAAACCTGAGATATGATCATGCAACAATGAGAAAGAACTGAAATAAAAATCCCAGAACCCTGGGAGACAATTATATGTGGTCAAAAATTACTTTAAAAGACAATATTTTGGTGGAGCTAGTATTATGATTCCAAACTATGCACATTTGGTCTGATCAAAAGAAAAAATAGAAGAGACAGGGTGGAAACTGTTCTGGAAAAAAAAAATATTTACCTCAAAAACAAAGGAGGAAAATTTCAATAAAAAGTAACTAAAATGTCTTATGACAAATATAGACTTAAGTAAGAAATGTTTTCATATTTAAGTGACAAAAGGTACCAAAATTTCCAAAGGGAGAAAAGAAAGGTTACTAAACACACACAAATCATCAGGTTTATTTATTTTTTAAAAACTCCATAACAAAAGTAAAGAAAGAATTTGAGTGAAGCTACCATTTATCAAGCTTTTTATATTCAATCAAGTGGTTACTCATGTTGGAAAATAATAAAAAATGATTTTTAATATGCAGAGTCTCAAAAAATATTTCACATGGGTATGATTCATGAATATTTCAGCCAAGTATGTTAAAAATATTGAGAATATTGAAAAATAAATTAAAAAATAGACCTCAAGAAAGCAAAATAAAATTAACAAAAGAACATTATCAAAGATGGTGGTGAAGGTTTTTTGTCTTAAATTATGCTTACAGAATTCACCACCACAGAATTCACAGTAAACACCTCTAAAAATATCAACTACACAGTCAACATCAAAAACAACATGGTAGCTGGGGTCTTGGAATCTGAGATAAAATGAAGAGGGGAGAGGACTGGATGTGTAGGGGTGAGCAGATGCCTGGTACACAGCAATTGAAAAAAAAAATCCTGTTAACCTTGTTTTTATTTCAGTCTTTGTTGCTGTTATATTATTAATAAAAACAATAAAAACAAGATACTATGGTCAATGCTATCAGTGCCCACACTCACCAGCCTGGTTCTAGCTGCTAGTGTCTATATATCTCTACTTACAGCATTTTCTTTCCATGCTGCTATAGCATGCTTTCCCATCCTTGTTGACAATCAGAAGTTCCGACTGATTTAAAGCACCAGGCTACCATTGGTAGCTTCAACCAATAGTTAGCAGGATAGTGTGAATAGAAACTTCAATTGACTCCCACCTTAGTTGGGGCATGTTTGAGGCATGCCTTTGACACTGGCTCCCCGTTTTCCCAATGGGCTTAAACTCCAGTTACATACAAAAGTGACTGACTTCATAAAGCAACTTCTGTTGTCTCCCTTCTCTTCTTATCTCATATCTCTAATTCACTAAGTGATGCCTTCTGTGGGGATGACCTGCCAAATAAACTACCTGGGCTAAAAACTTGGCCTCAGGTCTCCTCCTGGAAATACACAAATGAAGATACCATACATCATTTAGTGAACTGTCAAACAATACCCTACTAAACAAATCTGGCAAGGATAAAATAAAATGAACAGTCTTATACATTTACAGTGGCAGTGTAAATTGATATAAACTATCTAGAATTCAACTTGGCAATGTACATTAATGGCCATAAAATGCTTATACAACTTGAACCAATTAGTACTACTGTGAGAAACCCAGCATAAGGAAATAATAATACAAAACACAGAAAAAAAAAAAGAAAAAGTGCCCATGGCATTCCTAAACTATAGCTAGTTATAGTATTAAAATAATTGGGAAAATATTCCAAAATCAACAAATCTTTGGTAAATATCAGAACAACTGTTGACCATGTTGCATTATTTAAAAATTAAACTGTGAATTTGATGTTAAACTCAGAAAGTTAAATATGGTAAAGTATTAATTGAAAACTGAGATATATACTCTACTATAAAGTTTATTTGTGTTACCCAGAAACCCTACTACAATTCCTAGGAAAAAGAAAAATAAAACACATTCTTACCCTAAGACAACACATTTATACCAGCCTCTTTTTTCTTTTAAATGTGCCTTCATATTTATATTTCAATAAGTAAAGGGAAATTATTTGAATCATATGAAACAAAAAAATTTACTTAAAACTGAATCCATATACCACTTTCAGTTATAATGGCAAAATTGCCTTTATTGTAGCTAGAACCAAACTTTCCAATTGTGTACTGTATTCTCTCTGCTTTAGCCTACCGTATTTGTTTTGCTGTTTTAGCTGCTTTTTGCCTGTATTATCTGCTTTTTTGGGGGGAGGGCAATTGATTTCATCTTCTCTACTGAATAATTTCTATCATCTGATAATCATCCTTGTTAAAATAAGTAGCAAAAACCTCTTCTCTTTTGTAGTCATGTTTCCCACAAACAACCCAAAGAGATGCATATATTCAGTCTCCTTTTCTGGACTATGAAACTAGATTTTCTTCCCCATTTGCCATTGGAATTGATCTTATCAATCTCACCATCAGTTAGTTCTTGAAATAAAAGAAGTCAAATATATGTCCTTATCATATTGCAACTCATAACGGCCCTTGACACCACTGACAACTTCATTTTAAGCCAAAATTATGTATTTGGTGTGGGAAACATCAAATACTAATTTTACTCCTCACTATACCAAGGAGTCTTTTTCAGTCCTCCTGGTTTCTCCCTTCTTTTCAGCCCTCTAAATTCCATGTTCCTCATAACACTGCTTGCATCCAACTTTTTTCCACTAGCTCTACCATATCCTAGAAGACACTCAGACTCATCAAAATACAGTCTAAGATATTGATTTCCCAAGATTTATTTCTGAGGTCTATACTCAAATATCTAGCTGCTAAGTTGATTTCTCTACATGAAGAGTTAACGGATACCTCAAACACAACATGGCTGGAATAGAATTTTTCACTCCTTAAAATTAGTCTCTCTTAGTCTGCCACAACTCTAAAGGTGTCATCAGTCATGCATTCACAGAGGTCAAGAACCCACGAGTTATCCTCCAACTCTCTCTAATTCTTCATTTTCAAATGGAGTGCCTACCTTCCAAAAGTATTCTGAATTCAACTATCTCTCAAAACATTCACCACTGTTATCTGTTATCCTGGTTATATTTCCTTCCAGGAAAAAAAACATTATATATATATATATATATATATATATGTCTTTAACTGGCCTCTTGCCACAGTTATTTACCCTTCATCAGTCAGTCAGTTCAGTTGCTCAGCCATGGCCGAATCTTTGTGACCCCCATGGACTGCAGCACATTAGGCCTCTCTGTCCATCACAAACTTCCTGAGCTTTCACACACCCATGTCCATTGAGTTGGTGATACCATGCAATCATCTCATTCCTTTGTCATCCCCTTTGTCTGCATTCAATCTTTCTCAGCATCCGGGTATTTTCAGATGAGTCAGCTCTTTGTATCAGGTGGCCAAAGTATTGGAGCTTCAGCTTCAGCATCAGTTTTTCCAGTGAATATTCCGGTTGATTTCCTTCAGGATTGACTGATTTGATCTTCTTGCAGTCCGAAGGACTCTCAAGGGTCTTCTCCAACACCACAGTTCAAAAGCATTACTTCTTCAGTGCTCAGCTTTCTTTATGGTCCACCTCTCCTATCCATACATGACTACTGGGAAAAACACAGCTTTGACTATATGAGCCTTTTTTGGCAAAGTAATGTCTCTGCTTTTTAACACACTGTCTAGGTTGTTCATAGCTTTTCTTGTGAGGAGCAAGCATCTTTTAATTTCATGGCTGCTCTCAACATCTGCAATGATTTTGTAGCCCAGTAAATAAAGTCTGTCACCATTTCCATTGTTTCACCATCTATTTGCCAAGAAGTAATGGGACCAGATGCCATGATCTTTGTTTTTTGAATGATGAGTTTTAATCCAGCTTTTACATTCTCCTCTTTCACCTTCATCAAGAGGCTCTTCAGTTCCTCTTCAGTTTCTGCCATAAGACTGATGTCATTTGCGTATCTGAAGTTATTGATATTTCCCTCAGTAGTCTAGATTTCAGCTTGTGCTTCATCCAGCCAAGCATTTCAGATGAATCACACTGAATATAAGTTAAATAAGCCTTGACCTAACAGAAGCAGAAGATATTAAGAAGAGGTGGCAAGAATACACAGACAAACTATACAAAAAAAAGTCTTCATGGACCAACTAACCACACTGGTGCGATCACTCACCTAGAGCCAGGCATCCTGGAATGTGAAGTCAAGTGGGCCTTAGGAAGCACCACTGTGAATCAAGCTAGTGGAAGTGATGGAATTCCAGCCAAGCTCTTTCAAATCCTAAAAACTGATGCTGTGAAAGTGCTGCACTCAATATACCAGCAAATTTGGAAAACTCAGCAGTGGCCACAGGATTGGAAAAGGTCAGTGTTCATTTCAATCCCAAAGAAAGGCAATATCAAAGAATGTTGAAACTGATGCACAACTGCACTCATCTCATATACTAGCAAAGTAATGCTAAAAATTCTCCAAGCTAGGCTTCAACAGTACGTGAACCGTGAACTTCCNAAAGGTCAGTGTTCATTTCAATCCCAAAGAAAGGCAATATCAAAGAATGTTGAAACTGATGCACAACTGCACTCATCTCATATACTAGCAAAGTAATGCTAAAAATTCTCCAAGCTAGGCTTCAACAGTACGTGAACCGTGAACTTCCAGACTTTCATGCTGGATTTAGAAAAGCCAGAGGAACCAGAGATCAAATTGCCAACATTCGCTGGGTCATCAAAAAAGCTAGAGATTTCCAGAAAAGCATCTACTTCTGCTTTATAGACTACGTCAAAGACTTTGAGTGTGTGGATCACAGCAAACTGTGGGAAATTCTTAAAGAGACGGGAATACCAGATCACCTTACCTACCTCTTGATAAATCTATATGCAGGTCAAGAAGCTACAGTTAGAGCTGGACATGGAACAACAGACTGGTTACAAATTGGGAAAGGAGTATATCAAAGCTGTATATTATCATCCTGCTTATTTAACATATGTAGAGTACATCATGCGAAATGCAAGGCTGGATGAAGCACAAACTGGAATCAAAATTTCCAGGAGAAATATCAATAACCTCAGATATGCAGATGACAGCACTCTTTTGGCAGAAAGAAAAGAAGGACTAAAGAATCTCTTGATGAAAGTGAAAGAACAGAGTGATAAAGCTGGATTAGAACTCAATATTCAGAAAACAAAGATCATGGCATCTGGTCCTATCACTTCATGGAAAATAGATGGGGAAACAAAGGAAACAGTGACAAACTTTATTTTCTTGGGCTCCAAAATCACTGCAGATGATGAATCAGCCATGAAATTAAAAGACACTTGTTCCTTGGAAGAAAAGGTATGACCAAACTAGACAGCATATTAAAAAGCAGAGACATTACTTTTCCAAAAAAGGTCCATCTAGTCCAAATTATGGCTTTTTCCAATAGTCATGTATGGATATGAGGACTGTAAAGAAAGCTAAGTGCCAAAGACTTGATGCTTTTGAACTGTGTTGTTGGAGAAGACTCTTCTCCAATAAGAAGAGACTGCAAGGAGATCCAACCAGTCAATCCTAAAAGAATCAGTCCTGACTATGCATTGGAAGAACTGATGTTGAAGCTGAAGCTCTAATACTTTGGCCATCTAATGTGAAGAACTGACTCATTTGAAAATACCCTGATGCTGGGAAAGATTGAAGGCGGGAAGATAAGGGGATAACAGAGGATGAGATTGTTGGATGGCATCACTGACTTGATGGACATGAGTTGGAGTAAGCTTTGGGAGTTGGCAATGGACAGGAAAGCCTGGCATGCTGCAGTCCATGGGGTCACAAAGAGTCAGACATGACTGAGTGACTGAACTGAACTGAAGCCTTGACACACTTTTTTCCCAATTTGGATCCAGTATGTTGTTCATATCCAGTTCCAAATGTTTCTCCTTGACCTGCATACAGATTACTCAGGAGGCAGGTAAGGTGTTGTGGTATCCCATCTCTTTAAGAATTTTCCAGAGTTTGCTATGATCCACACAGTCAATGGATTTGATGTAGTCAATGAAGCAGAAATATATATTTTTTCTGGAATTCTCTTGCTTTTTCAATGACCCAACAGGGGTTGGCACTTTGCTTTCTGGTTCCTCTGCCTCATCTAAATTCAGCTTGTACGTCTGGAAGTTCTTGGTTCACATACTGTTGAAGCCTGGCTTGGAGAATTCTGACCATGACTTCCTAGGATGTGAGATGAGTGCAACTGTATTGTAGTTTGAGCATTCTTTGACATTGCCTTTCTTTAGGATTGGAATGAAAACTGACCTTTTCCAATCCTGTGGCCACTGAGTTTTCCAAATTTGCTGGCATCTTGAGTGTAGCACTTTAACAGCATCATTCTTTAGGACTTGAAATAGCTAAGCTGAAATTCCATTGCATGCAGTAGCTTTGTTCATAGTGATGCTTCCTAAAGCCCACTTGACTTTGCACTCTAGGATGTCTGGCTCTAGGTGAGTGATCACGTCATCATGGTTTTCTGGATCATTAATATTTTTTTTAATAGTACTTCTGTGTATTCTTGCCACCTCTGCCCAATATCTTCTGCTTCTGTTAGATTCTTACTGTTTCTGTCCTTCATTGTGCACATCTTTGCATGAAATATTCCCTTGGTATCTCTAATCTTCTTGACGAGATCTTTAGTCTTTAACATTCTATTGTTTTCCTCTATTTCTTTGCATTGATCACTGAGGAATGCTCTCTTATCTCTCCTTGCTATTCTTTGGAACTCTGCATTCAGATGCGTATATCTTTCCTTTTCTCCTTTGCAGTTTTATGGAAAAGTGTTTCCATATATTATCTGTGCCCCTTATATGCACCCCAGACTCAGTCTCCCCCAGTGTCAACATCCTGAACCAAAATGGTATATCTGTTAATGTTGATGAATCTACATTGACAAATCATTATCACCCAAATTTCATAATTTACACTTGGGTTCACTCTTAGTCTCTGATGTACATTCTATGGCTTTTGACAAATGTGTAAAGACGTGCACTCATTACACATAGTATTTCTGATGCCCTAAAAACCCTCTTGTGATCCATCTATTCATATCTACCTGCAGCCTAATCCATGAGCCATTGATCTTTTTGCTGTCTTCATAGTTTTGTCTTTTCCAGAATGGCTTGTAGTTGGACTCGTATGGTTTATAGCCATTTTCAATTGACTTCTCTCACTTAATAATAATATCCACTTAAGTATACAAGGAAAGCCACTAGAAGACTGAGAATTGGAGTGAGGTATCTCATGACAATGAGTGATAAAAATTGCTGGAAAGCACCAGAAAATGGTAGATGAGCAAGGAACGGATCCTCCTTCAGAGCCTCCAGAATGAACCAGCCTTGTGAGGACACTGATTTCAGACTTTTGGGCAACAGAATTTTCAGAGAATGCATTTCTGCATTTTAATCACCCATTTGGTTATAATTTGTTACCAACGTTCTAAGAAACTAATACACTCAATTAAATTGATTTGTAAAATATGGAAGTTTATTAGCTTCCACAAATAGTAGCTTAGAGAAATGACTCTCTTTGGAGTTGAGTTGCTCTAGTTTTATTTCTCTGCAATTTTTCTGGTTTGCCTTCTTCAGTTAGAGCTTCATCTTTACTCCAATTTTAAAATTGTTGCAGCAGTTACCAAATGCATATATAATTGATAATCTTCAGTGAAGGTGAGGAAGAGATAAGAAATTTGCTCCAGACTGCTCTCACAGAATTCAGAGATAACCTTATTAAAAGACCTAGAATACTTTCCTCAAAATGTGTTTGCTCAAGTTAGATTAATTTAATAAAATTTTAGTAAGTAAAAATAAGGTTATCTTTAGACCGTTCGGGCCTTCTCATTAAGATAGAGCTGAATTCTGCTGAAGAGATCGTTAGATGCTGGTTAAGCAAATAATTATAATTACAAAGTAATTTGGGCAATAATACTTACCTCATAGACAAACTTGCTAGGCAGTCTTACTGTTTCTATCAAGTGACTCTGACTTTCTCTGTAAACTTTAAAAGCTATATTCTTCCCTGAACGTTTGAAGATTTATTTTAAATTTTGCTTCTATGATGGTATTTCTAGTTAAATTTGGTTATACTGCCACCATTCAGGAGAAAAGACAGGAAATGGTATTGGCTTTCTGCATCTGAGGGAAGGTTTACTGTTTATCATGAAGTAGTCATAATACATCTAAATACATCTAAATGCCTTTCTATCTCCTACCCTCTCATTAGCCCTCATTCTTCCTTGAAAGATGAGTTGTCAGGATGACATGGTTTGGCCTATATTTAATAAATTAACTTATTTTTTTTACTGTTGTTGAATATATTATATTTCTGGTAGGTTAAACTTTATCAAATTAGTAAAAGGGTACCTAAGGGGGGGGAACTATTTGATAATTAAAAGTTCTATGAACAAAGCACTAGACATATATATTCTTCTATGGATTTAATCCAATAGAGTTGAGGAAACAGTGATGAGTTAACTTTTCCAGTGTTGCACAGCTGGGAGGGGCCAAGTTGATAATGGACCTTGTTTTGACTCCTAAGATCTTGCTTTCTCTAAAAGGAACAATAACAGAAATTATTATGGTAAAGGAGTAATCACTAATAAAATGAATTATTTTGTATCACTCTTTATTGGTAGATCAAGAATGGTGCTTAATACCTAATCGTCTGTGTGTAAAACAGGCTGTTCTCCGGAGCCAAAACTCCAGGTGAGCATTTGTATTCAGGTAATTTATTAGGAAAAACCCCAGAGATGAACAGGTAAGGGGAGAAGCGTGATAAAGAAGGCATGGAACAAATAAATCAGAAAGCCTATGGTTTGCAGAAAGCACCATGGAAGACCCTTTCAGCAGATTTCACTGGAAAATTCCCCATTGCAAGATTTGTCTTCAGAATTGCTCTGTCTGGAGGCCAAAGACCTGCCTCTCACACTCAACCTGTCAGTCTTTGTATCACTGGCTAAGAACTGCACCCAAAGTTCTTAAACTCTATGTCTGCTTGGTAAAATGGCCTCAATAGCCTGAGGGGAAACCACAGGAGAATCACAGGCGGAGACCATTTACAAAAGCTCAAGGATGAGTATAAAAAGATAAGAGGGATCCAGGGGAATGTGGATAGACTATCTCCATCATCCATTATATCAGTCTTCTACAGAAAGCTTATAAAGAAAGCTGAGCACCGAAGAATTGATTGCAAGGAGACCCAATTAGTCCATCCTAAAGGAAATCAGTCCTGAATATTCATTGGAAGGACTGATATTGAAACTGAAACTCCAATACTTCGGCCACCTGCTGCAAAAAGCTGACTCATTTGAAAAGACCCTGATGCTGGGAAGGATTTAAGGCAAGAGGAGAAGGGAACGACAGAGGATGAGATGATGGTTGGATGGCATCACTGACTCAATGGACATGAATTTGAGTAAACTCCAGGAGCTGTGCATGGACAGGGAAGCCTGGTGTGCTGCAGTCCATGGGGTCGCAAAGAGTCAGACAATTCTGAGTGACTGAACTGAACTGAACTGATATAGGAGGAAGGATGTATGGATAGAATAACCAGACCTAAAACTGTCCAAAAAGCTCAGTTTAAAAGCTTGTTGTGTTGATTTCTAGATTACTGAATACCTCAAAGTTATTATCAATTCTGAGCTGATAATCTGTTAATAAAAGCAGGCCAAATATTCCTTTCTTTAACAAATGGATGTGTGTGCTGTGTGCTCGTGTCTGATCCTATGTGACCCCATGACTGTAGCCCACCAGCTTCCTCTGTCCATGGAATTATCGAGGCAAGAATACTGGAGTGGGTTGCCAAATCCTCCTTTAGAGGATCTTCCTGACCTGAGGATAAAACCTGCATCTCCTATATCCTTTCTTTGGAAAGCAGATTCTTTACCACTAGTGCTACCGGGGAAGCCCTTTTGGGTGAGGAATATCTTGAGTGTCACTAAAACTGACTTGATCTAAGCTTTTTTTTTTCACCTTCAGTGCCTTAAAGAGCTGTAGTTGAGTGGCAACTTACAAGATAAATGAATTTCGGACTTACCATAGAACTAGCTGAGCTGCTGGAAATGGATAATGGGAGCTCACGTAGCCCTTTAAATTCATGGTTTGGCTTTCAAGTCATTCTGGAAGTAACGTCCCATGGTGTGCTGTTGTAAACATCGGCTGGTATACAAGGATTGATGCCACACATTTACTTGCAGATTTTTAAGCAATGGTTTAGCTTCAAATTGAAAAAGAAAACCACATAAAGTTCCTTAATAAAATACAGAATGAGCTTGATTGAAACATATTGCTAATATTATTGAGTGCCCCAGAGAGTAACTGAGATATCATATTGTTGGTATTCATTCTTCCATTTTTGTTGCATGGGGCATATAAAACACTTATAAGCACATTATCGTATGCAAAACATAATGCTCTTTCTGGAACTCTGGTTTTTATGGACTTCTGTGGCTGAACAATTGATATTTACCTACTGAGATTGGCTTAGAAGACCCTAAAGCAGCAAGGAAGAAGATAAACTATGACTATTTGCCTATAATATGAGAACTGCAAAATAGCTAAAGGCCTCTTTAAATATTCCTGGTATTAAACAAGCATGACTGTTTAAAAGTTCAACATTTCACTTTCATACTAAGCAATCTAGTTTCTCTCCCAGTTGTCTTTGATAAAAAGAGTCCTAAGAACTCTTGAGGAAAGTGTCTTCTGTTGCTGTCATACACCTTGAAACTGCTTCTGCTTGTTGTTGTTTAGTCACTAAGTGATGTCCCACTGTTTTGTGGCCCCATCGACTGTAGCTTGTCAGGTTCCCCTGTCCATGGGATTTTCTAGGCAAGGATACTGTAGTGAGTTGCCACTTCCTTCTCCTAGAGATCTTCCCAATCCAGGGNAAAGCTTGTTGTGTTGATTTCTAGATTACTGAATACCTCAAAGTTATTATCAATTCTGAGCTGATAATCTGTTAATAAAAGCAGGCCAAATATTCCTTTCTTTAACAAATGGATGTGTGTGCTGTGTGCTCGTGTCTGATCCTATGTGACCCCATGACTGTAGCCCACCAGCTTCCTCTGTCCATGGAATTATCGAGGCAAAAATACTGGAGTGGGTTGCCAAATCCTCCTTTAGAGGATCTTCCTGACCCGAGGATAAAACCTGCATCTCCTATATCCTTTCTTTGGAAAGCAGATTCTTTACCACTAGTGCTACCGGGGAAGCCCTTTTGGGTGAGGAATATCTTGAGTGTCACTAAAACTGACTTGATCTAAGCTTTTTTTTTTCACCTTCAGTGCCTTAAAGAGCTGTAGTTGAGTGGCAACTTACAAGATAAATGAATTTCGGACTTACCATAGAACTAGCTGAGCTGCTGGAAATGGATAATGGGAGCTCACGTAGCCCTTTAAATTCATGGTTTGGCTTTCAAGTCATTCTGGAAGTAACGTCCCATGGTGTGCTGTTGTAAACATCGGCTGGTATACAAGGATTGATGCCACACATTTACTTGCAGATTTTTAAGCAATGGTTTAGCTTCAAATTGAAAAAGAAAACCACATAAAGTTCCTTAATAAAATACAGAATGAGCTTGATTGAAACATATTGCTAATATTATTGAGTGCCCCAGAGAGTAACTGAGATATCATATTGTTGGTATTCATTCTTCCATTTTTGTTGCATGGGGCATATAAAACACTTATAAGCACATTATCGTATGCAAAACATAATGCTCTTTCTGGAACTCTGGTTTTTATGGACTTCTGTGGCTGAACAATTGATATTTACCTACTGAGATTGGCTTAGAAGACCCTAAAGCAGCAAGGAAGAAGATAAACTATGACTATTTGCCTATAATATGAGAACTGCAAAATAGCTAAAGGCCTCTTTAAATATTCCTGGTATTAAACAAGCATGACTGTTTAAAAGTTCAACATTTCACTTTCATACTAAGCAATCTAGTTTCTCTCCCAGTTGTCTTTGATAAAAAGAGTCCTAAGAACTCTTGAGGAAAGTGTCTTCTGTTGCTGTCATACACCTTGAAACTGCTTCTGCTTGTTGTTGTTTAGTCACTAAGTGATGTCCCACTGTTTTGTGGCCCCATCGACTGTAGCTTGTCAGGTTCCCCTGTCCATGGGATTTTCTAGGCAAGGATACTGTAGTGAGTTGCCACTTCCTTCTCCTAGAGATCTTCCCAATCCAGGGATCGAGCCGTTGTCTCCTGCATTGGCAGGTAGGTTCTTTATCATTGAACTGCCTGAAAGCCCAACCTGAAACTACCAAGGCTTATAGGTGCTATCTGCATTCACAGGGGCTAACTGGTGTTCAGGTGTCTCAGATGGGCTGACACAGGTCTAACATAAAAGCCAGATTTTAAACAGTGATGAAACTATAGATGATTATCCTTGTGACTATGTAAAGAAAAAAAAAATTTTATTGTTCTAATGTGAAAGGTTTTCTCATAAAAGGTTAAGCTCTCAAGTACAAGAAAATTAACCAATCACTAGATTTGAACACCTTAGAGACCATAGGTCAGAATTTAAGCAGCCAAAGATAGAGAAAAGGACAATTCTTTCACTGGCAAAGAAAAATAATATGTGGTCAAAATATAAAACTAACCATACAAAAATGCTTGAAAGAGAAAATGAGTGCTAGTAAGAAATAAATTTCAATAAAATTCAAGTTAGTTTGGAAGTCTTGAGGGAGCAGTGGAACGTTACCTTAATTATGTTAAAAAAATCATATAAGCAGAAGAGTTCTGAAGGCATTTTTGGAAGGCAAAGTGCTGTTAAGAAAGGTTACATGGTAGCATTTGCTTCTGGGGAATCATGAATAGACAGACTTGGTAGAAGGGAATAAAACAGTTACAGAGAAGTAATGATGTGAACAAGGGTGAGAAGTCAAGCTGGGCAGCATCTTGGAGGGCCCTGGGCCATGTTAAAGATTTTATTCCTAGGCAGNACATGGTAGCATTTGCTTCTGGGGAATCATGAATAGACAGACTTGGTAGAAGGGAATAAAACAGTTACAGAGAAGTAATGATGTGAACAAGGGTGAGAAGTCAAGCTGGGCAGCATCTTGGAGGGCCCTGGGCCATGTTAAAGATTTTATTCCTAGGCAGTGAGAATCCATTAAAGGTGTCTAAGTAGAGGAACGGCAGTTGCAGGCTCTTGCCCTACTCCATGCCAGAACAGAGACTATCAATTACCAAAGATTCTATTCTCTCTTCTGGCAAAATGGAAGCTTGATGGGAGAATTCCTATTGTGGGCAGAGAGTGGGAGGAGAGAGGAATAGGAAGCTTACTGAGTAGTCAATACTCCCAAAAGTTGCACAGCTTGTGCTCTTTCGTACATAAAAGGGAACAATTAGTCCCAGTGGGTGTTACATCATAACATGCACTTTATGACTGGGTCTGCACAATGCCAGGCAACTGGTGAGCTTTGTTTTATTGTTCTGATTGCTCATTTTAGTTCCTTGCAAACTAAACTGAGGGCTAATGCTTTTACTAATGCAGCTGAGGGCATTTTTAGGTGGAATTTTTCCATGTTCACTTTCAAAATTATGTAAAACAAGGGGTCCTTATTTAGTGTCTTCACATTCTAATCACAGGAGCTACAAATACATAACATTGAAACGAAAAGGCAAAAAGAAATGACCTATTTAACCCACACTATTAACCTTGATTTTAGAACGTAAAATGATTTGTCTAGGTCAATGACATGCATTCAAATAACTGGAAATGCTATGTGAGAAAAGCAAACTAATATTCTGTACTCAGGGCAGATGGACTTTAAAAGCAGAAAGACCTAGGTTTATTTTTTGGTTCAATACCCATCAGTGGGGTGACCTAAGCAGTAACGTCTCTGAGCTTTATTTTATGGATAGCTTTTAATAGAGAATTGATTACATATTTTAAAGTAGATTTACACAAAATAAAACAATGCAACATTACAAATATGATATGTATATTTCCTGACATAGAATCATTGTATTTTTTTCTGCAGTATCTAATAGAGTAAAACGTCCACAATGTCATGTGTGTGTGCACATAGAATAGCATACATTTTATGCTTTTACACTGACACGTAAATTCTTTCTTTTTTCTTGTTTTTTAAATTAAAAAAATTATTTTGGCCACATGGCCTGTGGGATCTTATTTCCCTGACCAGGATTCGAACTCAAGTTCCCTGCATTGGAGGTGTGGAGTCTTTATCACTAGACTTCCAGGGAAGCCTCTATTTCTCTTTTCTTATGGTGGAGTTTTGGATAATCTTGTTTCTTACTTATAATTTCATGTGATTTTTAAATATAAAAGACATACATATTTAAAAAAAGAGTAAGGTTTGTAAACAAAAATACCACGTAAAAAGAAAGAACATGGACCAGGGAACTTTTCCTATAGCATATCACCTACAAGAGTTGACAGAATCATTGTATTTTTTTCTGCAGCAGAGTAAAACATGTTCACAATGCCGTGTGTGTACGTGTGCACATATAACAGCATATATTTTATGCTTTTATACTGACATAAACATTCTTTCTTTTTTCTAAGTAAAAAAGTTACAATGACACATGTTTATCAATGAAGATGCACAAAGTTATTATCCGTTATATCCAGTACTTTTAACTTTCCTGACTGCCAGGGTGGGAGCCAGAAGTATGGAAGGTTTGAATTTGTGAAACAGAAACTGTTCTTATATAGAAACATTTTCATCATAGCAACCAGGAATTATAATATGAGGAGAAAATTAAGTTCAGAGCCACTGGGGGGGCATGAGAAAAATTATATCATTGTTAAATGATTGAGACAGGATGGACTCTAGGCCAATTTGATTTCAAAGTCCGTGTTCTTTTGACAACACAATATTGCTTTGCTGTTGCCGAATTTAGAATCAAATAAGAAAAATTAAGCACCAGTTACTCTAGAATATGCTTTGCTTAGGTGATCATACAGATGTAATTCTATGGAGAGACTTTTTTGTCTCAAAATAACGCTATATTTGAATGTCACCATTATATCACTTATTTTTTTCTCTTATGCAGGGAAAGGTCTTAGAGCTGACAAGAAGTTTCTTTACAGTTGAAGTTAGAAACTTGCAAAATGAAGCAAATAGTCATTAAATTCTATGAATTTATCCATCACAAAAATGCTCGAAATTAGAGGTTAAGATTATATTGACTTATCTGTACTNCTTATTTTTTTCTCTTATGCAGGGAAAGGTCTTAGAGCTGACAAGAAGTTTCTTTACAGTTGAAGTTAGAAACTTGCAAAATGAAGCAAATAGTCATTAAATTCTATGAATTTATCCATCACAAAAATGCTCGAAATTAGAGGTTAAGATTATATTGACTTATCTGTACTATAGATGCAGTAAGAATTTTGATAAATAAAAAGCTGACCTATAAGTAAAGATATTGAGATGATTAAAATATTAACTGTTTCTACTTACTGTTAACCTGGCTCCTTTGAGATTGCATAGAAATCCTAAAATGGCCTTGAATGATGAAAACTGGTCCCTGATAACTAACTAAATGAGCCTTCTGCTTACAAATTTTATGTATGTTCTGTATTATCTCCCAGAAACCCTGGGTTCTAAATTTAATTTAAGTTACAGAGGCTTTTGGAAATTAAATAATTACTCCAGTGTTTTCAAATAATAGCTGACTCTAAAGTTAATATTCTTTCTAGCAAACTAAGTCTTCTTACCCCATCAAACCACACTTGCTTACTACTGAGAGGAACAGTATATGAAGATTACCTTGCTTGAATATGGTTCTATATAACAGTACAAATGTTATCTGATGGGGGACCCCTTCCAAGGCCCATGAGTGGGCTCCTGTCTAATACTCAGAAATGAATTGTCCAAGGAGATGCACATACTAACAAAGCAAAAGACTATTGGAAAGGGGTACCCTGGTGGAGAACAGCAGGTTAGGGAAACCCAGAACTACTCTGCCATATGGCTTTCTGTCTCAGGTTTTCTGGTAGTGGGGTTAGCTTTCTGTGTTATCTCTGGCCAGTCATATGCTTATGGGCATATGCTTATGCCCATATTTGGTTTGACTCAGGGTCCTTCATGGTGGCACATGTATCTCTAAGCCAAGATGGATTCCAGAGCAAGGGTTCCTGGGAGGTTAGCAGGACATATTATGGGCTGGCATCTCCTCCCTCCTTTTGTCCCAACCCCCACTGAATTCTCTTGGTTAGTTTTGGCAGCAGTATCCTCTTCCTTATTAGTACCTTGTATTGTAAAACAACTCATGAAAATAGTTTTGATCATGCCTGGCCAAGGTGGATGATTTCACTCAGCAGTTCATTAACATAAAAAGATAAAAATTGGCAGTGACTTTCAGCTTTTAGCTTGACAAAAGTAAACTTCTTCACTGTATTAGACTTTATTTTGATTTGTTTGCTTTTTGTGGCTTCCCTGGCATAAGTGGAGGTTAACAAATTAGGAGATGTTCTATTATACCTACCTCAATTTGGAGTCATTTCTGTAATGGACCAAAAAAGGAAATTGGTGTGTTGAGGCATCACATGTTTCCATGTAAACTCTTCACTGTGTTCATAATTTTTTTTATTGTGGATATCAAAACATGGGGAGTGGTTCTGTAATGAGGAATATACATGGAATTTTTAGAGAAGAATCCTATGTGAATAATATATAACATTATGGTTATAACTAGCATTTTACTTTTGGTGTATGTTAATTTAATTTAACTCAGATAAGCAAGGGAAACAGAAAGTTGTGGTGGAGAAAGAAAAATATCTGTACTGTTAACCTTCTAACCAAAGAAGCACCATTCATTGGAGATGGTGATGTTAAGAGAGGTGGCTCTTACAGTGACAAGGCAACTGGAAAAGGACAAAGACCCCAGGAAATCTTTTACTTCTCACAGACTGATTATGGACCAAAAATATTTGAGAATTTGTTCCCAACACATTAGCTAATGATTTTAATGGGTAATACATAGAAGATGAGTCTCTGGGATGATAAAACTCATATAAACCACATATAAAACTATGTAAATCCAATTTCTCAGTAATGACAATAAATAAATAGACAAAAAAACAGCAACAGCAAACACCAAAAGCAAACAAAATGCATCTTTCACTAGAGGATTAATGAAAAATAAGAAGTCTTGTCTGTGAGAACGCTCTGAGACAATTGTCCCTATGTGTCTTAGAGATTCTTTTCCATTTCCAGTTTAGCTCTCAGGCACGACTGGAAAATCATATACTTTTCCAGTGCTTAACTGAATTGCCATTTTCTGATCCTGGCACTGGATGCTTCTGGATATGCTGCTGATTAAGAACCAGGCAAATACTGTGAGGCTCACTTGGCTTGCCATTTACTTCTAAATGGATCAGTCTTATAGTAATGTTGCTTTTCATAGGTAAATGGCTGTTCCATCAAAGAGCACATTTGCATATCTTTCAAATCTCATCACCCTAAAGTAATCATCATTTGATCATAAAACACCTCTCCAAGAGCTGAATGACATTGAGTAGTTTGTCACAGGATATGTATGGGAAATAAGCAGAGGTACACTGTGTGTCTAAAAGACTTCAAGATAGTATTATGGCTTCCAGTAGATTTCACCACAATCTGCCCTTTCAAGAGGTTTTTACATCTTCTAGCTGATATAATTTAAATATTCTATAGCTAAATTCCTTTGTTTATGCACTACTTTATTTGCATGCATGATATCACTCTCCAGAACTGCTTCCAAATATGATAAAAACACCCTAACACAGTGCTGTTTCAAGACTCTTTTTTTTTTTCACTTTCATTATATACTTCTGTCCAAGATTAAAGAAAAGTCTGAAATTTTAGACCACCTAGAATATGAATATATAAGCACTTATTTGTAATGGGAATACTAAAAATAAATAAATTTAAAAATTAAAAATCTCACAGATATTTTTAAGGAACTGAGTGAACAAATATATATTTGATGGTTAAATGAGAACACCTTATATTGTGTATCATAAAAATTCATGGGTATTAAGGTGAAATCACCCATGTTTGCATTTTCTATATTTTACTTATTAGCCCTATCACTTTGAATAATGTGTCAAAAAATTTTAATCTATTTCCTGATATGTAGTATAAGGATAATAATAGTTATTTCTCAGGTCTGTTAAATGTGTTATACATTATATGATACAAACAAATTACCTAACCCATGTTAGTTATCCTTCTACATTGATGATTGAAAAAGTGGTGTTTTTTTTACAATATTAGAATTTTTTTAAATGTAATACCAAACTGTATAATGTACTTTTATTGANCATTATATGATACAAACAAATTACCTAACCCATGTTAGTTATCCTTCTACATTGATGATTGAAAAAGTGGTGTTTTTTTTACAATATTAGAATTTTTTTAAATGTGATACCAAACTGTATAATGTACTTTTATTGAATAGTTACTCTCAGTCTGATTATTAATTATGTTTGTTCCTCCAATTATAGTTTCATATCTTTTTGATTTCTAAAGGTAATGTCACTTTTGCATGACATTGACTAAAATGTGTTTAAGTAACTTCCTGGGAATACGGCATAGTTTGGTTGATGTTATGCTGTACCTGTTTACTTTTCTTCCTGAGCACAGACATCAACTACATCTTCCATCCACCTATATGGTTTTCATTTAGCAAGAAAGATTGTGTACAACTGCCGGCTGTGGCCCCCAAATCCCTTATGTGTAATTTCTTTGCTTTTTTTCCTATTTGTTTGGCTGAGACAGAGATGACCTCAATGGTGGTCCTTAAAGCCTGCTATAGAATATAGTGAAGACATATACTGGAAGTAATAAGATGTAACAACCAGCAGTGAAGATGACCCCCAATAATGTTCACATCCTGGTAATCAAGCTTCTCTGTAGTCCTTTCCGAAATTGAATCAGGGATGATCTGTGTGACACATAGGAGGCTACAGAAGTGATGTGTGGCTTTTAAAAGCATTGCATCTTCCCCTTAACTTGCTTCCTCTGCCGTGGGGATACCCGAGCAACCCTGTGGAGAAGCCCATGTGGAAAGAAATTGAAGTACGTGCCAATAGCCAGCTCCGATTTGCAAGCTATGTCAATGAGTCCCTTGGAAGCTATTGCCAGTTTTCATACTCAATCAAGCCTCCTGATGACTGCAGCTCTAGCAAATATATGAGTCTTTATGAGAAACTCTGAGCCAACACTGCCCAGGAAAGCTGCTCTCAAATTTCTAGCCCACAGAAATTACAAGATACAATAAATGCGTTGTTGTTGAAACCACATGAATTTATGACTAACTTAAATGAAAGAGTAACATGTTATATAGTGGTAGGTAATATCTGGCAACTTGAATCACAGATTTAAGGGGAGTCTCTCAATCAGGAACAGTTGCATCAGACATTATGTAAGCAACTAAAATTTGTTGGTACTTTGGATTACCTTAAGTAATACAGCTAGCACCTAAAGATTTTCAACCTCAGCAATTTCTCAACAGTGATTCTTTTCTGTGGGATTGTGTGTGTGTATTTATCACTCAGCCATGTCCGACTCTTTGTGACCCCATGGACTCTAATTGCCAGGTTCATCTGTCCATGGGATTCTCCAGGCAAGAATACTGGAGTGGGTTGCCAGCTTCTGTCTTCTATATTGTAGGATATTTAGTACATGCTTGATCTCTGCCCACTAGATGTCAGTGGCAACCCCTTTTCCCAGCTGGTGACTATCAACAATGGCTCTATCTCTTGTCAAATATACCCTGGGCACAAAATCACCCACAGTTGAAAATCTCTGAGCTAGAGAAAGGTTAGTATCCTTTTCAGTACTAAGCTAGTGTGATCTTAGTCAAATCACTTAAACTTGTTTCCTTGTTTATAAAATCAAAGTACATTAGATAAGTGAAATTATGTTCTGAAACAAGTCTAGTTTAAAGCTCTTTTCTTTTATACACACACACACACACATATATGTATGTATGTATAACTTATATGTATATATGTATCACTGTGCTGGGTCTTCACATTGCTGCACGTGGGCTTTCTCTATTTGCAGAGAGTGGGGACTATTCTCTAGCAGTGGTGCGTGGGTTTCTCATTGTGGTAGTTTCTCTTCTTGTGGAGCCAGACTCTAGGCATGTAGACTTCATTTGCTGCTGCATGTGGTCTCAGTAGTTGTGGCACTCAAGCTAAATTGCCCTGGGACATGTGGGATCCTCCCAGACCAGGGATCAAACCAGTGCACCCTGCATTGCAATGCATATTCTTAACTACTGGGTGACCAGGGGAGCCCTAAAAAGCTCTTCTTTTTCCTAACATTTCAATATCATATGATTACTAGGTAATACAGCAGGATATATTTTATAAATATACATATTTAATAAATAATTGCCATAGTTAATGCAATGGAACAAAAAATGAAATAAAAGTATATGTATTCAGAAAAAGTAAGTAAAACTGTCTTTGTTCATAGATGATGTAATGCAATCAGCTATGAAGAAAATATGAAAGAACAGACAGAAAACTCTTGTAACTAGTAAGTGATTACAGATGAGGTTGAAGGATATCAGGTTGCTATATGAAGATTGATGGCTTTCATATACATAGGCATAGTTCAAGGATATTGCAGGTTTGCTTCTAGACTTCTTTCAACAGAGTATTAAAGTCAAATTTTTTGGTTTCCCAGTGCATACAAAAGTTGTTTGGCCATACTGTAGTCTATTAAGTGTGCAATAGCATTATGTCCAGAGAAGGTGATGGCACCCCACTCCAGTACTCTTGCCTGGAAAATCCCATGGACAGAGGAGCCTGGTAGGCAGTGGTCCATGGGGTCGTGAACAGCGGGCACGACTGAGCGACTTTCCTTTCACTTTTCACTTTCATGCATTGGAGAAGGAAATGGCAACTCACTCCAGTGTTCTTGCCTGGAGAATCCCAGGGACGGGGGAGCCTGGTGGGCTGCCGTCTATGGGGTCACACAGAGTTGGATACGACTGAAGTGACTTAGCAGCAGCAGCAACATTATGCCAAAAAATAATGCATATGCTTTAACTTTAAAATACTTCAGTGCTAAGTGTTCATCAGGATCTGAACCTTCAGCAGATCATAATGTTTTTGCTGATGGAGGGTCTTGCCTCAACGCTGATGGCTGCTGATTGATCAGGGTGGTGGTTGCTGAAGGTTGAGATGGCTGTGGCAATTTGTTAAGATCAGACATAAGGAAGTCTGCCATCTCAGTTTACTCTTCCTTTCATGAACAATTTCTCTATACCATACAATGCTGTTTGATAGCATTTTAATCATGGTAGAACTTCTTTCAGACTTCGAAGTCATTTTTCTCAAAAGCTGCTGCAGCTTCACCAACAAAGTTTATGTGATATCTTAAATTTTTGTTGTCATTTCAACAATTTGAAGGTATCTTTACGAAAAGTATATTCCATCTTCAGGAATACTTTTTTGGATGATTCATTAGGAGAAACTCTTTGTTTGTTATAGTTTTATTATGAGATTGCAGCAATTTAGTCACATCTTCAGGCGTCTAATTCTAGTTCTCATGCTATTTCCACCCTATGTGCAGTTAGTTCTTCCACTGAAGAGTTGAGCCCCTCAAAGTTATCCATGAGGGTTGATTCTTCCCAACTCCTGTTAATACTTATATCATGGGTCACTTCTCATGAATCACAGATGTACTTAATAGCATCTAGTATTTTGACTCCTTTTCAGAAGGTTTTAATTGACTTTGCCCAGATCCATCAGAGGAATGCCTATCTATGAAAGCTATAGCCTTGCGAAGTGTATTTCTTAAATAATAAAACTTGAAAGTCAAAACTACTTGATTCGTGGTTTGCAGAGTGAATACTGTGTTAGTAGGCATGAGCTCTGGGGTGTTCAGGTGCATTTTCAATAAGGATTTTTTTTTTACCCCTGAGCAGTGGGACTCAACAGTGGGCTTAAAATATTCAGTAAATCATGTTGTAAGCAGATATGTTGTCACACAGCCCTTGTTATTCCATTTCTAGAGCATGGGCAAGAAAGAGTCAATATAATTCTTAAGGACCTTAAGATTTTCAGTGTGGAAAATGACCACTGATTTCAAGTTAAAGTCACCAGCTGCATTGCTGCTGCTGCTGATAAGTTGCTTCAGTCGTGTCCCACTCTGTGCGACCCCACAGACGGCAGCCCACTGGGCTCCGTCATCCCTGGGATTCTCCAGGCAAGAACACTGGAGTGGGTTACCATTTCTTTCTCCACCAGCTGCATTAGCCCCTAACAAAAGAATCAGCCAGTCCTTCAAAGATTTGAAGCCAGGCATTAACTTCTCCACTCTAGCTATGAAAGTCCTAGATGGCATCTCTTTCCCATAGAACACTGTTTCATTTGTATAAAAACTTCATTGATTAATGTAGTCAAGTTCATTAACTGTCTGAGCTAGATTTTCCAGATAACTTGCTACGGCTTCTGCATCAGCATTTCTAGCTTTCCTTGCAATTTATGCTATGGAGATGGCTTCTTTCCTTAAACCACATGAACCAATCTCTGCTGGTTCAAACTTCTGTGACTTCCTCACCTCAAACTTCATAGAACTAAAGACAATTAGGGTCTTCATCTGGATTAGCTTTTAGGTAAGAGAATATTGTGGCTGGTTTGATCTTTTATCCAGACCACTAAAACTTTCTCTACATCAGTCATAAGAGTGATTGACTTTCTTATCATATATATGTTATCTTATCATATATATGAACATATATATTTTCACTGGAGCAGCATTTTTAATTCTCCTCAAGAATTTTTCCTTCGCATTCTTAACACAGCTAACTGTTTGCATAAGAGGCCTACTTTCAGCCTATCTAGGCTTTTGACATCTCTTCCCCACCAAGCTTAATCATTTCTAGCTTTTGATCTAAAGTGGGAGATGTATAATATGTCCTTTCACTTAACACTTAGAGGTCCTTTAAGGTTCTTAATTTGCTTAATTTTAATAATGTTGAGTCTCAGGTAATATGGAGGCTCAAGGAGAGGGAGAGAGATGGGGGAACAGTCTGTCAATGGAACAGTCAGAACACATTTATCAATTGAATTTGCCATTTTATATGGCCTCAGTTAGTGGTTCCAAAATACAATCACAATAGTAATATCAAAGATCATTTATCACAGATCATCATAAGAAACACAGTAATAGTAAAGAAGTTTGAAATATTATGATAATTACTAAAATGTCACATAGAGACTGAAAGTAAGCAAATACTTCCAGGGGAAAAAAAAAAAAAAGGCACCAATAGACTGTTCAATGCAGGTTTACCTCAAACCTTCAATTTGTTAAAAAACAAACAAAAACAGTACCTGCAATGCAGAATAATGTAAAATCCAATAAAACAAGGCATGCCTATACCAGCAATAAATAAATGGGGTTTAAAATGAAAGACTCGATTCAATTTATATTTGCACTCCTAAAAGAAAAAAAAAATACATATCTAACNAAAACAAACAAAAACAGTACCTGCAATGCAGAATAATGTAAAATCCAATAAAACAAGGCATGCCTATACCAGCAATAAATAAATGGGGTTTAAAATGAAAGACTCGATTCAATTTATATTTGCACTCCTAAAAGAAAAAAAAAATACATATCTAACCAAATAGGTCTAATTCTTTATGAGGAGATCTGAAATACTGATAATTCAATCAATAAGAATCAAATAATTGGAGAAATAGTCCATATTTATTCTACTAGTCTTAAAGAACCTGCCTGCCGTTGCAGGAGACATAAGACAGGCAGAAAACAGTTTCTTTCTTTATTTTTTTTTCTTTTAGCCGTGCTGAGGGGCATGCAAGATCTTGGTTATTTTGACCAGGGTTCAGAATCATGCCTTTTGCACTGAGGCACAAGTCTTAATCACTGGATTGCCAGGGAAATCCTGACAGGGAGAAAATGCATATCACTAAGGGAACTAAGCCAATCTTTCACTTAGTGAGAAGTCTACACTTGGCATGATTCCATCTATGTGACCTGGGAATGAAAAAATTGTGAAGCTGTTAGAAAAGATTCATGGTTGCCAGGGATTAAGGGAGAAGGATGGATGAATAGGCAGAGCAGAAAAGATTTTCAAGGCAGCGAAACTACCATGTATGATACTGTAATAGTGAGAACATATCATTATACATTTGTCTGAACTCTGTATAAATCCAGGTGCAGGTGTGAACCTTGATATAAACTATGGACATTGTGTAATAACAATACGTCAAAAAAGGTTCATATGTCATAACAAATGTATCACTGTAGTGGGGATGTTTATGAGAGTGTGTGCATGTGTAGGGGCAGGGGGTATATATCTGTACCTTTCACTTCAACTTTGCTGTGAACCTAAACTAAGAAATAAAGTCTATTTTAAAAAGAAAAAAACAAGTAAGGAGAGATCTTTTAGAAAAGGGTCAATTACCCACTGCCATTTAGGAAAAAGGCATCTGCCTAATGTATTACAGAATATTATTTGAAAAGAAAGTTATACAGTATTTTTACAAACATTTGTATAGTTCCCGTTATGCTTTAATAACATTATTTGTAAATCAGAAGAACAGATACGAGGNGGTCAATTACCCACTGCCATTTAGGAAAAAGGCATCTGCCTAATGTATTACAGAATATTATTTGAAAAGAAAGTTATACAGTATTTTTACAAACATTTGTATAGTTCCCGTTATGCTTTAATAACATTATTTGCAAATCAGAAGAACAGATACGAGGGCATGCTGCATTCTTCAGTTTAGTTTGTCCAATAAGAAATCTGATAATATGCCTTCATTCTTCTTCTTCTTGAGTTTTTGTCATACTTTCTTAGAACTTGAAAAGCCTAGTTTCGTTTATTATTTCTCACTGATTCCAGTTTGTTTTCACTCCCAACATGTAGCACTTCCGTTCTCCCTTCCATGGGAGACCTAGGGCTACATGAACCATATTACTTGCAGATACTATGAAAGACGGTGTCTACATATTTGTGTCCAATTAATTAGCTTTTAACCAGTGAGTGACCTGTTAGGACTCCAATTTCTCTGTCTCTTGGTCAAGGTGTGACTCTCACTTTATGAATTTTCTATTGAATTGAGCTAAATTTCCTTCTGTAAATTTTTGTCAAATACCCAAAATTTGACCTCCTTACATTTCTCTTCCTAATTCTGCATCTGTCTTCTGCTTTTACTCCATGAAACATTTTTGTAATCACTTCCATAAAAATCATTATTTCAGGATCTATTTCTGGGAATTTAACCAAATATAAGTAGTAAAGAAAGAGGAAACTCTCTATTGAGTCTGAATGTATATCATTCTTCCTAATCTTAGAAACCAAACCAGCATTTCTATGGTTTGATTTAACTCAGCTCCACAGATTACATGTGTGTGTGTATACAGGTATACGTATACAGACACAAACACAACAAAACAAAGAAAGCTGTATATATTTTAAAGGAAAAAAAAAAAAGAACTTTACCTTGCTTTAAAACATTAATGTAAAAAAACGTTAGCTCAAACATGATAGAGGGTCCCAATTCCTCTTTTGCTTTCAACCTTTAACTGCTTTTCATTCTCCATTTATTATTAATTTTTTTTGCTAGTTATCTTCCCCATCTTGATTAAATGCAAGGTTTGCAAAAATAGTCCTCAGGAAATATTTCTGTAATAGTTATTGGTGCTTCGAGCAAGGGACATGGAGACAGCAATGGTCCACATTAGCTATTTTGGTTATAATAAAAACAGCTTATGTCCAAACTGCAAGGATAGGAGTGGAGCTTTTCTCTATTCCATAAAAATCCTGACCCTGCTTCATTGGGAGCCTCTTGCGCTTCATATTCTTCCTGATTTGCATCAACTGAATAAAGCCTTTCCTTTCTGAGTCACTTAAATTATTTTTAACATCTTACCTCATCCTTCAAAAAAATCTGAAAACCATTCTAATTCTTCCGTTATGGTGAGACAGTGTTCATTCATAAAACATGATAATGGCATAATATTTATTTCATTCTTCAAGAAAGGATCAGGGAATGATCCCAATTCAATTTCCCATAATTCTATAAATGAACAAACTCATAGTACTAGTTAATATAATTTTTTTTAACTTTTTACTTTTATTCTAACAGCTTTTTTTTTTTCACTTTTATTCTCTTAGCATCTTGAAAATTGGTAGTTGTCTTACAGTAGGGCTTATACCAAACATATTTCTGTGAATGATTCCCTGAGAAACATTAGTCTCCCACATTTTTTAATCAACATAAAACATTCCAATGGCATCAAGCTCATGTCATTTCATGGGCTTGACTTTAGTTTTTGGCTCATACTTTGCTGAGGAATCAAGGAAAAATATTTACTGGAACAAATGTTCTTTGTGCATAGAGCAACTGATTTACTGTTGGAAGTAGACATCCATCCATGTTCTATCTCAAAAAGAGTAGGAGAAAAGAATATAAATTTCATGGAATCAGCAAAAAGTGCATGAAAGTCCAGAATCTTGGCAAGAGAGGCATAAGATAGGTTAGATAATAAATTTCCACATGGCACAAATTTGAGATTCTCTGAGTGATTTTTTTCTACTTCCTCTAATTTTATTTCTAAAAGAATGAGGACTCCGTGGGAAGTAAAGCACTGGCATCAATAATAGCTTATAAATCCCACAGGGTACTATAGAAAAATTGACATTACAAATACAGTTGAAGTAAAAAGAAAATCAGGAAATAAATCACTGTGTATTATTATAGTGTATTCTGATAAATTTGCTTTCTTTAGCTTTCTTCTGCATCATCACTTATTTTGATATCTATATCACATTTCTGCTGGAAGGTGCCCTTCAAAAGAGCAAGGTGATTCAGTAATGGGAGATAAGACAACACAGCTACATCTTTGAGGGACTTTACACATACATAGTTTAATAAAAACTAACTGGCTTTGAATACTTAACTGTAAACAAAAATACATTTGATATGAATTGTCTGTTTGAAGTACAAATTAAGCCCTATTGAAACTTCAAATCCTGGCTTGACATTAACAGATAAGTAATATTAGACAACTTTCTTATATTCCATTGGTCTTAAATTCATAGTCTATAAAATGATAGTTATATACTTTAACAAATTTGATGTAAGGAATATAGTATAATGTGAAGAACAATAAATGATTTGCTAAATATGTATCAGTTTAGTTTATAATATTATATGTATATTTTACATACTGCCCTCACTATATATACTGTTAATATTGTCTTATCATGTCTTTAAGTAGCACATAGTTAAGCAGTTAATGTTAAACTTGAAATTTAATATTGTTCAAATATGTTTATTGGCTTGAAAGATTTGTTACTGAAACCTGATTGGAAGAAGTAGAATGATTTTGTTAAAGTAAATGCTACTAATTTATCTATTAATTTTAATATGTGGGGGATAATTAATTTTTATTTGGAAATTAACTTGTCAATAGATGTTTCTAATGAACTATTTGGTCATTTTTCAGAGAACAATATTTTTTAAAAGGAAATGAATGGGTGGGGGATGTTCAGGAGAAGCCCAATCAAAAGCGATGAACACTTAACATAGTGCATAACAGACAAATTATCACTGTAAGTCTTACTCTTTAACATATTCAGTTATTCGAATCATGTTTGAAGTTATTCATTAGACACTATTCTGTTCTTTCATTCAGTCTTGTTGTTGTTTAGTTGCTCAGTCATGTCTGACTCTTTGTGACCATGTGGACTGTAGCCTCCATGCTTGGAGAGGCTACATGTTTCCATGAGATTTCCCAAGCAAGAATACTGGAATGGGTTGCCATTTCTTTCTCCAGTGGATCTTAGGGACACAAGTATTGAACCCACATCTCCTTTATTTTCAGGCAGATTCTTTACCGCTGAGCCACCAGGGAAACCCAACATTCTGACATTGAGAGTTCAGGGTGAATCAGATATAGACCCTACCCTTGGAGGCTCAGTTTAGTAGTGGAGACAATAAGATATATCATAAAATGTGAGATGTACATACAAAGAAATACAGACTCTGAATCACTATATAACAATTAGAATGTCTCACATTCAAAAAAGATTCACAATTGTTGGTGAAGACGTGGACCAATAGGACTCTCATTTTGACAGGGGATGCAGAATCAAGAGACACTTTGGAAGATAATTTATTGATTTCTTACAATGTTAAACATGTGAGTGTGTTCAATCATGTACAACTCTTCACCACCCAATGGACTGTAGCCTACGCATGAAATTTTCCAAGCAAGAACAGTGGAGTGGGTTGCCATTTCATACCCCAGGATATCTCCCCAACCCAGGGATTAAACTCATGTCTCTTTTATCTCCTGCATTTGCAGGCAAATTCTTTACCAATATGCCACTTGGCAATGTAAAGCATAGTCTTACTATATTATTCAACAACAGTGCTTCTAAATATATACACAGCTTATTTGAAAATGCGTGTCTTTATAATGACTTGCACATGAATTGTTTATATGTTATAAACCCCAGTTGTATTCGAAATCCCCCAGAACTGGAAAGCACTGACTTGTCTTTCAATGCATGATGGGCTATACAAACTGGTACACCCAAACTTTATAATATTCTTAAGCAGTAAAAATAAAGAAGGGAACATACATAACTTTACAATGAAGAATTTTTGACAAACACTATTGATTTCAGATGATTAAGATCAGTATTAAAAGTGTAATTTTAATTGCATGTACCCTGATATGATGTCATAAAATTGACATTTGCATTCCGTAGTCTTTTGACTAAAAAGTCCATAAGTAGTCATGTAGAGAAGCCTCAGAAAAATTGCTTATTGAAGGTCATTTTACAAAGTTATCTGATGGCTGCTCCTTAAAATTGTCAAATTCATCAAAAAGAAGAAAAGTCTAAGAAACTGTCACAACTAAGAGGAACCTAAGGGGGTATGACAATTAAATGTAATGCATATATGTCTTATTGATTTATTATTAAATAATTATTTGAGCTTTGTGGCAAAAATCACTTTTGTGTCAGTGCCATTTATTCTTATCATCACAAATGCACAACTTGAGGATTTCTGGCAATACCAGCCACTTGTCTAGAATATTCTAATGCTATCTCTGTGCATCTTTTTTTGGTAGTTTCAATCACCGACACCAGGGTCTTCCCTCTCCCATCCATGACCTTCTTTGTTGGTTCTCTCCACTGAAGGGATGAAGGATAAATTGTAGGCCATCGGAATTTTGTTAGGGAACAATGGTCAACTGTCACACATTGTACATATATTATATATGTGTTATAACTTTCCAAATTAAAAATTTAATATTCTTTGCAGTGGTTTTAGATTCATGAGACATTATTTAATGTAAGATTGTTGATTCACAGTGACAGCCTCTGTTCATATGTTTTAAAATAAAAACCTACAGTATTTTTTAAGAGAGCTCTGAATCATAATGTATGAAACAGTATAAATAAATAATAGTTCATGTATACTGTTACATATTTTGTTAGACAAATTTTATAAAGTATATTTTTATTTCATGGAGAATCACATGTACATTATGAGGTTATTAAATTAAATGGTACACAGTTTTATTCAAATTTCAAATTAAAACTTTTTTTTTTACCAAGAGCTTAAATTTTACTTAGTATCTACCACTTGGTTGTTGTTTTATATTCTACATCATCATTGTGCAATACATAATTTAAAAAACTACAAATTAAGAATAAAATCTCATTCATTTCCCTTATTTTAAACAGTCTTTTATAGCTAATGGTTATCCAACATTTTGTTTATATATTAACATATTTTCAGATTAAAATTGCTAAAAATTGTGCCAGAGCATAATTTCTAAACTTAATTTTTTTTACATTTGCCTTTTGAAAGAGAATTTTTACTTCCCTGTAAGAGAATTTTTACTTCCCTGTAAGACACCAGTCATGGCTTTGTACCATTCTTGGTGACAAAAAGTATTTAAACTGCTACATAAAAAATAATATCTGTTGCTTGCAACAACATGAATAAATCTAGAGACTGTTATACTGAGTGAAGTAAGTCTCTCAGAGAAAGAGAAATATCATATGTTATATGCAGAATTTAAAAAATAACAATAGAAATGAACTTTTTACAAAACAGTAACTGGCTCACAGACTTAAAGACTTTATGGTTACCAGGATAGAGGGGGAGAGAAAGGGATAGTTTAGGGAGTATATGGTTGACAGGTACATGATTTATATTTAAAAGGGATAACAAACAAGGACCTATTGTATAACACAAGGACCTGCTCAATATTATGTAACAAGCTAAATGGGAAAGGAACTTGAAAAACAAGAGATTACATGTATAAATGTAACTGAATCACTTTGCTGTATACCTGAAACTCTTACAGCATTGTTAGTAAACCATGGTGGTGGTGGTGTAGTCACTAGGTCGTGTCCGACTCTTCCACGGACTGTAGCCTGCCAGGCTCTTCTGTCCCTGGGATTCTCCAGGCAAGAATACTTGAGTGGGTTGCCATTTCTTTCTCCAACTATATTCCAAAATAATATAAAAAGTTCCCCTCCAAAAAAGTATGTTTTCAGCCTTATCATCATCAAAATCTCTAAAGAGCTGATAGCATTTTCCTTTCTTATGAAGATGCAATACTTTTAGAGTCCTTATAGAATTAAATAATTAACAATAAAAGACCACATTTTAAACCATCACTTAAAAATCTAGTGATGATAAAGATAAAAGCAAAAGCAGTGGAGATGTTTATGATAATACAAAACAGAAATTATTGATAAACCATGTACATATGTGCTTTAAATATGTTTCACATGTGTACAGACATATATTAAGTACACATTTGTAAAAATAGCTTGATTAGTTAAATTTCTTGGAAAATTATTCTGACGGGTGGGGTAAATGTGCTGAGTGAGGAGAAGACACTAAAAACTGCTATTACATGAAGGAGAAAGGGAAAATATTGGATTCTCTCCAACCACCATCTGCTGTCAGTTTCAACTTCATCTATAAAACATATTTAAACAGCTAGGCAATGTGAAGGTTATATGCAAGTTTTCTGTTTGCAAACAACATTCAGAAAAGATTGAGTTAGGGGTATTTAAAATGTATTGATTTTTAAAATGTTCAAGAAAAATAATGGAGCAACTGTAAAGGAAAGCAAGCATATTATCCTCAGTGTACTTCAGTTATTTATCCATAAAGTGAGTGATAAAAATACAATTTTATAGTATTGCTTGGTGGCTAAAATGAGTTACATGGAAAAGGCTTAGAAGAACACTTTTCATGCAGTAAATTAGTATATTGCCATGTGTTGTTCTACTCGACTCTCCTTGGAATTAGCTCTCTGAAGTGTAGTGCCACTCTCTAATGAGGAAAACCATGAAGTTAATGCTTGAGAGAAAGGCTTAAGCCATTCAGTATTTCCAGGAGCTCAAAGTGCTCTCTGCCTCAATGGTAAATATGAAGAACTTAACGCTATGTTCCCACTATAGCATGCATGTATCTACATAGGCAAAAAATGTCCCTTTCAATTACATGAACAGTTCTACAGTCTTGCAAATGTGTGCCACAAAACTGAAGAAGGAAACGGCAACCCACTCCAGTGTTCTTGCCTCGCAGATCCCATGGACAGGGAAGCCTGGCGGGCTGCAGTTGATGGGGTTGCAGGGAGTTGGATATGACTCAATGACTAAACCACCACCACCACCACAAAACTAGACTGATTTTGTACCAAATTTGAACACTTATGTTTCTGTATAACCATAGTTTGTATTATAAACATTGCCCAACATCAACGGAAAGTACTAGACAACTCATAGAAATTCAAAAGTAAGCAGAAAGACATGCAGGATTCATAATTTATGAGACAGTTTTCTTGTAAGGCATGTATCATTATAAGGTAAGCAATATGCTGGTCGTCCAAAATTAATTTCCTACTTTAGCTAAACATTGATTTTTTTTTTTTTTAGAGTAAGAAAATTTGAGTATACTTCATATCAACTTAGAATTATGAAAGTTCATTATAAAATAAAATGTCCCTCTTCCCATCAAATGTTGGGTAAATCACCTTACTTTCTCAAAATAAGTTTATCTAGAAAATGCAAGTTTTGTACAAGTTTAAAGCTTTCTAGTTTTAGACTTCTCCCATTTTATGTCATAATAATATAAATCCACTGTTTTAATGAGCCACGTAAGCAGCAAGAACAGTGTAGTCACCTATATGCACAATACTGATATCATTACTAATTGCTGACTTGGATTTCAAGTAAAGTACACAATTAAAATTAATTTAATTTTGCAAAATTTTGAAGGAATGAGACATTTAGTAATTCTTTCCATTAATAAATTTCTGTAGATGGAACAATGATGAGATGACTACATTCTATAACTAGTAAATTATGGCACTATCTGAAGCATGGCTTGTATTCAATATCATTCCATTGGTGGGGGAGATACAGCTGAATATATCTAGGCTTTGGAATCTGACTGATACGTTTTTGAACCTCGACTCTGTCACTATCTAAGTATCATCTTGGATAAGTATTTCTTAACTCTGAACTTAATTTTTCCAGAAGCTAAAATGGAAATAATTGCAATCTCATTAGTTGAAGATTAAAAGGGATAAAATATTTAGTTCTGGCTCATGACGGCTCTTCAAAATGAATTTACTTGTCTGTACTTAGAATTATTACAGAATGTAATAGAATTATTGTGTGTTAGGTTTTATTTCTCCTGTGCTATTCTTATGAAGTCATTTTTAAAAAAGATAAATAAAGGTATTTACCAAAAGAAAGATACTACACCAATTAAATATATTATTTAGGAAACATAATCCTATGTAGAGTTAAAATTATTTTATCAAGTATCTACTTAATGGACTCATCTACCTTTCTGTGAAGGCCATTATTTTGCTCATTTATTTACCATTGCATTACTGTATGAAAACACTGTTATACCAGTCAATGATATACATGTGCATAATATACTATTGTTGTAAAAAAAATGAGATCCAATATATATGAGAATTGGTATCTGTCATTTGTTCAGAGAAAAGAAACATTTTCCCTCAGCTATCTGCACAGTCATGCGGATTTCTGTTTTAAATTGATTGAGCCATAAACGAACACTTCCCTCAGCCTTCAAAATCACAGATTAGTAGATCTGAGGTTTAGAAATAATTGCTTTCAGAGAGAGAATTTAGTTTGCATCTATTCAATCCCATCTTTTTATGACAGCCTGTTTACTTTGCTTTAGAATCAAGATATGCTTATTATTTCCACCATAACTATCTGTCACTTAACATGTGGACAGAGGATAAAAACTACCAAGAATGCAGTAAAAAATAAGTGCACCTCAACCTCCAAGTGTATTGACCTACTCAGTCTTCGTAGATGAATGAAGCAAGAACGAGTTCTGAAAATATGTGCAATGATGGAGAACTGAGAAAATAAAGAGGAAAAAAAGACACTTCATTAGATTTTCAGAGACCATAGTCTATGGGGAAAGAAATACAGGAAAAAATGCTGTTTCATCAATGTCATTTCATGCAATAGCAGTGAGGAACACCAATGACAGTTTGAAACCGAGGGTATAATTTTTTCAGTTAATGCTTCATGGAAATGAAGGAACATCACTTAGTACCCCCTGGCTGCAATTATGGGAATTATTCTTCAACAAATTTGGATCACTGATGTTTCCAAAATTGAACTTCATGGGCTTTGATCCAACGTTATTGTTCTATTCATTATTCTGCGAATATACTAAGGTCTCTGGCCTCACATGTTCAACCTTGGAAACTAAATTGCATCAAATCACCAGAAGCAATTAAGGAATTGATCTAGCTAGCCTAAACCCTAAAAGGATAAATTGTATGTCAAAAAAGCAAATAACTTATTTACACTGACAAATAACTTGTGTGATGAGTTGGAAAGACGTGTCACTTAGATAAACACATATTCCATTTGTGGCAGGAAAGCCTACTTGGAAACAAAATAGTAACAGAAAATTACAAGTAAGCGAGCTGGTTGCCTAAAGAGGTAGATTCAACACTTGATATTCATCAAGAGTGAAATCAAAGTATTACCACCTGATAGATTTGTTTCACCAAAGAAACGTTCTTCATCAAGCATCTTCAAATTAGGTAACAATACACCCCAGTTTATCCAGGGAAGTCTTGCTTTATATTTTTGTCCCAGAAAAACTTCCACTCTCAAATCTTACCTGGTTTGAATACTTAAAATGTTTCATCTTTGTAGAGCTTCAACAAAATGTAATTAATTAAAAATGTTTCATCTTTGTAGAGCTTTGACAAAATGTAACAAATTATGACTTCACGCTTTTTTTTTTGTTTATGGAGATCAGAAGATCTAAACAGTTCTCTAAACTTTTAAAAAATATTATCTAGTTTACTAGTAAGTATTTGAGTTTCACAAGAGAAGTACATTTTATGGGAGAAGAAATGGTCAATAGGTGGAGATTTAAGATCTAGCCAATGTTCAAATATAAAATGCTTGGTGGTGGTGTTATTATCTGCTTGCTGCTGCTGCTGCTAAGTTGCTTCAGTCGTGTCCAACTCTTGCGACCCCATGGACTATAGCCTGCCAGACTCCTCTGTCCGTGGGATTCTCCATGCAAGAATACTGGAGTGGGTTGCCATTTCCTTCTCCAGAGGATCTTCCTGACCAAGGAATTGAACCCAGGTCTCCTCTATGGTAGGCAGATACAAGGGAAGCCCATTAGGATGTTACAAATTAGAAAATGTAAACCTCAAGCAGATAATGGAGAAGGCAATGGCAACCCACTCTAGGCCTCTTGCCTGGAACATCCCATGGACAGAGGAGCCTGGTAGGCTGAAGTCCATGGGGTGGCAAAGAGTCAGATACAACTGAGCAACTTCACTTTCACTTTTCACTTTCATGCACTGGAGAAGGAAATGGCAACCCACTCCAGTGTTCTTGCCTGGAGAACCCCAGGGACGGGGGAGCCNCAGTTGGGAGGCTAAATCAAGATGGGATGTATTACTTCAAAACAGCTGGGAAGCATTACAGGTCAAGAGTTGAAATCCACTAAAGAGCCATCGGAATGCACAACTCCTGTTCTTTCCAACCTCTGTCTCCCCCTCTGGTCTGTACAACACTCCTTGTGGATGAAATGTCTCAGGCAGGGCTGGCGTTGACAAAGGGGCCCAAGAAGAACCTTCGTGAAGGCGGGGCTGTAGAGGCTAAGGAGCAGCTTATTTCTTGGTGAAATAAAGAAGGGGCCGACCCCAGGGGAAAACACAAACTAGGGACATGAGAGACTCAGAGTATGAAAGTTGAAAAGATCATTACAAAGCAGTCAAACCTCTTTATTGCAAGTGTGAAAACAGGCACAGAGACATTAATGTCTGCCTCAGAGTCACACAGCTTAGTGCCTACCATCCTGGAAGGGTGAATATATTTTAGATCATGCCACATGCCTGCCCAAAACCCAGTGGCCTATGCTTGCCATTAAGATGAAATGAAAGTTCTCTGGCTTATGAGCCCTGGGTGGCCGGGTCCTTCCTGCCATGGCCCTCTGTTCACTGGGGCCGCATCCCAACTTTTCTACCTCCTCCTGGCATCTGCTGCTCTGCAGATTCAGGGAGTCTTTTCCCCCTTCTGAGTTCTGGGGACCTGCTATTTCTCCTTTTCTAGAAGATTTATTTTCCCCTCTGCTCCTCTCTCTGCCTGTAGGTAAAACACTGCATCCTCAGCACGGCCTCTGGTGAAGCGGTCTGGACTCCTTCCTCAGGAGCCTGTCTCTCGTAAACTTGCTCGTGCCCCTCCCCACACCCACTCCATTATCTTCTCTGTTCCTGGGTTACAACTGCCTCTCTCGCTCACGGAATAGAAGCATCCAAGGGTGGAAACTGTCTGTATTCTGTTCTGCTGTATATATCTTAGTGTCCCTCACATGACAATTGTTCGGCATGTATTTGGTTAACAGGTTAATCAATCAACCAGTTAGAAAATGAATGAATTCAAACATAGCCTCTTATCTCAGGGAGTAAGCACTGGGATGTGTGGAGATTAAAGATGACCAAAACTTACTTGGGGAGGAGTCCTATGTCCCTCCCTGGGAGTCTAGGGGGAGTTCTGCAACACTTTGGTTAATAGAAAAATATCAGAAGTGGCCAATGCCACTTTCTAAGCTCTAAGAGACCGGTAGCTTCCACCTGCAACTGTTTCTGGAAGCCCCAGGGGGCTATGTAAGTGGCCGAGCTACCCCAAGATGACCACCAACCTGGAGTGATCACATGAAGTTGCTTCAGTCACCACCCCCAGCCAAGACCCCACCCAACCATCCCTGACAAGGAATCAAGTAAGTAGAAGAAACCACCTTGGGCCCTACACCCTAAACTCAGCCATTAGTTGAATCTCACCAAGTGACCTCAGCCAATATCAAATGGAGCTGAAGAAACACCCTGCAGAGCCCTGCCAGAATTCCATGACTGTAATTAATGAAGGTTGATTTCAGCCACTATGTTTCAACTTGGCTTATTATTTAACAAGACAGAGAATGACCACAGGACTCTATAGCTAGATGCTGCTGCTGCTAAGTCGCTTCAGTCGTGTCCGACTCTGTGAGACCCCAGAAATGGCAGCCCACCAGGCTCCCCCATCCTTGGGATTCTCCAGGCAAGAACACTGGAGTGGGTTGCCATTTCCTTCTCCAAGGCATGAAAGTGAAAAGTGAAAGTGAAGTCGCTCAGTTGTGTCCGACTCTTGGTGACCCCATGGACTGCCGCCTACCAGGCTCCTCCGTCCATGGGATTTTCCAGGCAAGAGTACTGGAGTGGGGTGCCACTGCCTTCTCCATATAGCTAGATGGTTTGGGTTCAAATCCTAGTCCCACCATTTGTTCGGTATCTGGGTGACATGTTGATTCTCTTAACGCATCAATTGCTGGATCATCTGCAAAAAGGGCACATGGAATTCCCCACCTGAAGAGTTGTCAGAGGATTAAATGAAGTCTATGTCAAGCACTTAGCATGGTGCATGCCTAGTGATGCTATATGATCACTAGGCTTTTAGCTAACATCATCCATCCGCCCTTTGATATACCCATCCAGCTAAGTGGAGCTCCTCTTTCACACACAAGTTAGGAGAGAAGAGATTCCAGACACTCAAATCACACCACTCACTTGCCATTAATTTATCCATGTCTCCTCACCAAAGGTAAATGTCCATTATTCATTATGATTTGCAAAGCTCTCGCTCTGCCTCTGCTCAAAACAGCATCTCTAGCATCCTCTCCTCTCAAATCCTGTCCTCAGCTCTACCTGCCCACCCACATGCACACACTCCCAACAGCAACAGGAAGGAAATGGATAAATATTTCCACAGTGAATTATTCTGAGTAGAAAGATTATAAATTTATTTGCTTCCTTCCTTGGGATTCATTTTTGCATTTTCTGAATCTTCTACAGCAGACTACTTCTACTTTATTTTCATAACACATAGTAGAGATCACAAACAATAGGAAGTGACGATTTCTTTCACTTGAAGACAAAAACACTATTTTACTTCTGTTTTCCTCACAGGATCCACCTGAATGTCTTGTACCATTGCAGGAATGAATGAGCTGAAAGGCGTGCACGGTTCATTGTACACATGGGCAGAGCAGCCTCAGTTTATACACTAAATATATTTGTAAAAATATAAACTTTAAAAGTTCTTTTTTAAAAATTATTGGGTTTTGTTGTTTTATTTGAAAGGTACTCTCAGTGAACCATTTTTTTGTTTTTAAATGAAGAAATCCTTTGGTGAAGTAACTCATCATTCTGTAATTTTTTTTTTTTTTTNCAGTGTTCTTGCCTAGAGAATCCCAGGGACAGAGGAGCCTAGTGGGCTGCCATCTATGGGGTCGCACAGAGTCAGACACGACTAACGCGACTTAGCAGCAGCAGCAGCAGCAGCAGCAGCATTTAGACCAGAGAAGGCTCGCACAGTGATGAGCATTCAGCACAGCCACAAGTAAATAAATAAAATTATAAAAATATATAACGAGTTAACAAGATTAGTTGCATAAAGTCATCAGACATCTAAGATAACTATTTCATTCAACTGTGCAGAATATATTACTTTATAGAAAAGGTGAAATTAAGGAAATATATGGGCTTTCCTGGTGGCTCAGATGGTAAAGAATCCACCTGCAAAGCAAGAGACCTTGGTTCGATCCCTTGGTTTTGAAGATCCCCTGGAGGCATGGCAAACTGCTCCAGCATTCTTGTCTGGAAAATCACCATGGACAGAGGAGTCTGACAGGCTACGTACAGTCCATGAGGTCACAAAGACCTGGACACGACTGAGCAAATAAGCACACCACAGCACAATGTGAATGTATAAGTACCAGATCACAGAAATCAATACTTACAAAATAAAAATAAATTACAGCAATATAAGGAAAATAAAATATGGTATTTACCATATAATTTAGGTCATCATTTTCACATGATGATTGATCAAATGGACCAAAAATAAATAAAACTATATGAGTCCTGGGACATAATGCTTTACACTGATACAATTAAGACATTTTGAAAATAGTTTCCTATATACAGAGACTACAGATTTTTTTTCAAACGTGTGTGCAGGATTCATAAAAATCAATTCTGTATATTAAGCATCAATTAAAATTTTAAAAAATTCCAAAAGAAAGTTAATACCCAGAAATATTTAGTAATTGTGATGCAATAAAACTAAAAATTAATAAAAATCCCAAAAATATAGATCCAGGTGATTCAATATTACTACCAAACTTGAAAAAACAGATAATCCTAATGAAATCCAAGACATAGATAAATAAGGAAGTATAAGTATTCCAAAATAGTTACAGCCTAGGTTTTAATTTATTCAAAACTTGTTATAAAGTCTACACACAGAGATAAATAAAATTAAACAAGCACATAATAATTCAAAAATCTGAAATATATATTGATAAACATTCAATTTAGCATCACAGTGAAGAAACCTGATGTCCTTGTAAGACAGTACAGAAATGTAAAGATGGTTCATTGTAAATATATCTTTTAATATAATAAATTATCATTTTTATACATCAAAAGCACAAATTTGTACAGAAGAGAAACTTATTTTCAGTAATACATATATTTGATAAAATTTAATTAATTTTAATAAAATATTCCATTTAAATTAAATATATGGTTATACATTCTTCAAAAATTGAGGGTACATGGATTTGTTCTTAATATATATATACACCTATCATCAGGTTGGGTACTCTTTCCAGTAAAACATTTTTAATGGATGATTATGTTCAGTTAAGTTCAGTTGCTCAGTTGTGTCCGGCTCTTTGTGACCCCATGAATCGCAGCACGCCAGGCCTTCCTGTCCATCACCATCTCCAAGAGTTTACTTAAACTCACGTCCATCGAGTCGGTGATGCCATCCAGCCATCTCATCCTTTGTCATTCCCTTTTCCTCCTGCCCCCAATTCCTCCCAGAATCAGATGCTTTACCAATGAGTCAACTGTTCTCATTAGGTGGCCAAAGTATTGGAGTTTCAGCTTTAGCATCATTCCTTCCAAAGAACACCCAGGGCTGATCTTCTTTAGAATGGACTTGTTGGATCTCCTTTCAGTCCAAGGGACCCTCAAGAGTCTTCTCCAACACCACAATTTAAAAAATTCTTCGGTGCTCATTTCTTCACAGTGCAACTCTCACATCCACACATGACCACAGGAAAAACCATAGCTTTGATTAGATGGACCTTTGTTGGCAAAGTAATGTCTCTGCATTTGAATATGCTATCTAGGTTGGTCATAACTTTTCTTCCAAGGAGTAAGCGTCTTTTAATTTCATGGCTGCTGTCACCATCTGCAATGATTTTGGAGCCCAAAAGATAAAGTCTGACACTGTTTCCACTGTTTCTCCGTCTATTTCCCATGAAGTGATGCGACCAGATGCCATGATCTTCGTTTTCTGAATGTTGAGCTTTAAGCCAACTTTATGACTCTCCTCTTTCACTTTCATCAAGAGACTTTTTAGTTCCTCTTCACTTTCTGCCATAAGGGTGGTGTCATCTGCATATCTGAGGTTATTAATATTTATCCCAGCAATCTTGATTCCAGCTTGTGCTTCTTCCAGCTCAACTTTTCTCATGATGTACTCTGCATAAAAGTTAAATCAGCAGGGTGACAATATACAGCCTTGACGTACTCCTTTTCCTATTTGGAACCAGTCTGTTGTTCCATGTCCAGTTCTAACTGTTGCTTCCTGACCTGCATATAGGTTTCTCAAGAGGCAGGTCAGGTGGTCTGGTATTCCCATGGCTTTCAGAATTTTCCATAGTGTATTGTGATCCACACAGTAAAAGGCTTTGGCATAGTCAATAAAGCAGAAATAGATGTTTCTCTGAAATTCTCTTCCTTTTTCTATGATCCAGTAGATGTTGGCAGTTTGATCTCTGGTTCCCCTGCCTTTTCTAAAACCAGCTTGAACATCTGTAAGTTTATGGTTCACATATTGTGGAGGCCTGGCTTGGAGAATTTTGAGCATCACTTTACTAGTGTGTGAGATAAGTGCAATTGTGCTGTAGTCTGAGTATTCTCTGGCATTGCCTTTCTTTGGGATTGGAATGAAAACTGAGCTTTTCCAGTTCTGTGGCCACTGCTGAGTTTTCCAAATTTGCTGTCATTTTGAGTGCAGCACTTTCACAGCATCATCTTTCAGGATTTGATATAGCTCAACTGGAATTCCATCAACTCCACCAGCTTTTTTTGTAGTGATGCTTTCTTAGGCCCACTTGACGTCATATTCCAGGATGTCTGGTTCTAGGTGAGTGGTCACACCATGGTGATTATCTTGGTAATGAAGATCTTTTTTTTGCAGTTCTTCTGTGTATTCTTGCCATCTCTTCTTAATATCTTATACCAAATTAAAATACACATGGAACCAAGTTTTAAATAATGTTAAAAAAGTCACTATAAACAACTCAATGTTTGCACTGATGTTAGGCAATTACTAAGACAAAATATTAAATGAATAGAAGCAGCTGAAGAACCACTTATATACTTTGTCTCCAATCACATATTTTAAAAGCCACTCAATAGATATACTTAATAATGATATTTGTAAATTGATACATAAAATATTTCTGAATATATTCAAAGACTCAGTAGTTGCTATGGAATAAGGGTAGCCAGGAAGCCAGATGTGGACCTTTTCATTATATATATATTTCATCTCATGAAATGTTATTATTTTTCTTAATATGTTCTTTTACATGCACTGAATAACAAGTGAAATAAAAGTACAAAAACATAAAATGGCACTAGCTTTTATTTAGTTTTTTCACAAAGTAAAATAGTCTTTGCTTCCAATGTATGCCAAACGATCACTGAAAAATCCACTCAGTTGAAAAGTGGCACCTGAGAAGGCTTACAGAAAGTGTGCACACACACTTACACACAGGTGTACATATATGCACACATGCATTTTATATTCTCTCTCAACCAACTGACTGCAATGCATTGTTCTACAAGAATAAGTAGTGAAATTTTCTTGAATATGTATGTTCCCTTTATAAAAATCATTTAAAATGCCATTCCAAATGTAAGTGGCCTGATTATCAAATTTCACAACAGACTGAAATTAGAAAATATTAAGTATTACAGAAAAATTAGAAACAGTACTGTTTTTGAAATAAATGATAGAACCTAAAATCAAAAGAACAAACACCTAAAGAAATTTGAGCACAGATACAAAGCAGTAAAAATAAAAGAAATTAAAATGTATTCATTACCCTGTTCGGAATAAGATAAAAGAAGTATTTTTCAGTGATAGGACAATAACTAAAATTTCTAGAATAGTACTTTGTAGCATTAAGGTTCATTTAAAGTCTTATAAACAGCTTTGTTATAAAAGGGGAAACCAGCAGAATAAATAAAACATGACTTTTTATTTCTATTTTACTCTTTTTATCACCCTGCTTATTTAACTTATATGCAGAGTACATCATGAGAAACGCTGGACTGGAAGAAACACAAGCTGGAATCAAGATTGCCGGGAGAAATATCAATAACCTCAGATATGCAGATGACACCACCCTTATAGCAGGAAGTGAAGAGGAACTAAAAAGCCTTTTAATGAAAATAAAAGAGGAGAGTGATAAAGGTGGCTTAAAACTCAACATTCAGAAAACTAAGATCATGGCATCTGGTCCCGTCACTTCATGGGAAATAGATGGAGAAACAGTGGAATCAGTGTCAGACTTTATCTTTTTGGCTCCAAAATCACTGCAGATGGTGATGGCAGCCATGAAATTAAAAGACGCTTACTCCTTGGAAGAAAAGTTATCACCAACCTAGATAGCGTAGTCAAAAGCAGAAACATTACTTTGCCAGACTAAGGTGCGTCTGGTCAAGGCAATGGTTTTTCCTGTGGTCATGTATGGATGTGAGAGTTGG
>SJYV01007852.1:67314-94385 GCA_006410875.1 Neotragus pygmaeus | reverse complement strand
AAGGTAGAAAATTATACACTACTTCTTTCAACTAGTGAAAAAGAAGAGCTCACTCATCTCCAAACATCTGTCTCTGTGACACACCACTACCTAAGAATGATCAACTGTTTTTAATCTCTTACTTGAAACTCAAAAGTGACAAAGACAGCACCACACTCACTTTCACAAAGAAAATTTTCTGGTTTTTTTGCAGGTAAAATGCTGCATATGTGAAATATTTCACAAACATTTAATCCCAAATATCTTCCCTGCCACATATATCCAACTCTGCTATTTTTATTGTGTGAAAATCAATGGTGCCGAAATATTTAAAAGTAAATTTAAAATTTTATAAGTGAAACAATTACTGTATGTTTAAACAATATTTTTAAAGTGTTAATAAATGCTTACATATTTGTGTTTCCCTGATATTGAAAAATTGGACTTCCCAGGTGGCACTATTCATAAAGAACCAGCCTACCAAAGCAGGAGATGTGAGAGAGGTGGATTCAGTCCCTGGGTCTGGACCATCTCTTGGAGGAGGGCATGGCAACCAACTCCAGTATTCTTGCCTGGGAAATCCCATGGAGAGAGGATCCTGGTGAAGAGACTTAGCACACATATTAAAAACATATCTGACTCCCTCATTTCCTATTAAAAAAAAAAAAGTTAGTGTTTGTTTAAAATGACCTCCAAGGGTCTTTCACTCTTTGGCCCTATCAAGGGTCTTTCAAGGACCTTTCAAAGGACCTTTCAAGGGTCTTTCACTCTTTGGCCCTATCTGGATTTCTAGTCTGATGCTTGTTTTTTCCTTCCTTCTTATAATACAAAGAATTCTTTTGTGTTTCCTAAACTAGGTCAAGATTTTAATAAGCTGCTACTTTCTCCTGGAAAATACGGTTTTTGTTTGTTGTGCTGGTTTGTGTGTGGGTGTACTTGTGTCCTTGTGAAAAATAATTTATCAACAACATGGGGTTAGAAAAGCCTAACTCCAGGGAATATTTTTTAAGGACTAGGACCAGTCACAGGTCATGTATATATCTCTGCTCCCTCTTTGATCTCTGGGAGCTCACAGTCACTTAAGCCCCCAGCTGTGGGGCAGGTGATGGGCTCACGTTGCTTACGCCATGCTTATGGGAGGGGCGATATGTGCCTCAGTTCCCTCCCCTAGGTGACAATCCCCCGGTGTCTTGGGAGAAGGGCGCCTTTTCAGTCCAGCAGGGACTAGAACAGGGCAGGGAGGCCAAGACCTTCTGCGGCAGCACCCCATCAAAGAGGAGGAGGAGCAGCGTGGTAGACCCCTTCAGAGCACCAGATCTCTCCCTAAAGTTTCCCATGTGGTAGGTTAAATGCAGCCACAGGGCTCCAAAGCGTGAGGGCTGACAGGCTGGTCAGAAGGAAGGGTGGCAGAAGCCTCAAGTCCCGGTGTAAGGAAGGGCCGCCGGGAGTAAAGTGCTTGGGTCCATCAACTCAGAGGCCATGTCCAGGCAGGCCTGTCTAGAGTTCTGCAGCGTGGCTGGAGATACAGGACATGCGCACAGGCTGTCAGGTTAGGATGGAGCGGTCCAGCTGTGGATCCTCCTCCCAGCATCCTTCACGTCAGCACGTTATAGAGCTGCACGTAACCCGCGGGCTGCCCCGGATGTGCAGGGCAGCTTAGCAGGTGCATCTCGTCCTTGTTCGGCATCGCGATTCTGTGTTTGCCCTCTTTTGCTGGAAATCGGCAGGCAGAAACTGTTGCCTAGCGCGAGCTGCAGGAGGCCAACTGGTGACGTCTCTCTTGCAACCACCTCGTTGTTGCTGCCCCGTCACTTACAGCTTGTCCAGGAGGGGTGCCAATCCATGCCAGGCCCTGGAAAGATAAGGCTAGATTTCAAGGTCTAAGACCCAGTTAAAACCCCATTCCTCGCTCCAAAACAGTCTTAGGGCATAATTCCATGCCCTCCTCTTTACTCTTATGTAATAATTTGTATACATATGCGAAAAGTGAATAGCACAGTGAATTGATTTTTTGCATTTTGGGGTTGTCTCTTTCAGTGGATGAAGAGGAAATATTCTAATTCAAACCATTAAGATTTTGTGGTTAAGGCAATTTGTTCTAAATATTTGTCAGCCACTTGCTGGTTAAGTGCCTTAGATAATTCTGTCAGCATTTTGGGGATCCTCTTTATACCTCTGTAAAATAATAATATAATCAAATTCATGCGATTAATGAAAGTGAATCTGTTAGTCTCCCAGTTGTATCTGACTCTTTGCCACCCCGTAGGCTATAGCCACCATGTTCTTCTGTCCATGGAACTCTCCAGGTAAGATTATTGGAATGGGTTGCCATTTATTTCTCCAGGGGATCTTCCTCACCCAGGGATCGAATCTGAGTCTCCTGTGTTGCAGGCAGGTTCTTTACCATCTGAGCCACCAGGGAAACCCCATGAAAGAGTTTAAAAACAATACATGTAAAATGCTCAGGTTAGTGTCTGACTTTTCAGTAAATGCTATTTATCAGCTCATTCTCTCCTTGAAAATGAGAAATGCTGTATGAATTTCTGTGTCCTTGACACAGCCCTTGGCACATAGCAGGTGCAAAATAAATATTGAATGAATATTGGCATGATGATTTTATTCTGTCACAGGCTTGTTGCATAACTAGATGCTGGTCACCAGAGACAGTATGGTGTTTGCTGTTTGAACTCCTTTAACCGACTTGATTTTATGTTATGCTGAGTTGAGTTTCATGACATCTCATACTGTGAATGAGGCAAGGTTTATGCCAAGATATACAATGTCAAAACACTGTTGCTCTTTTCAATTCTAATATTACACTAGCTTTTCTGACCTGAATTTAAAACAAGTTTCAGACAAGAAAATATCTAAAGAGCTCGGATACTCTCAATCCTTCTGCAAATAGCTTTTGTATTTTCAATACCTGGGGTTAAGCAAAGTGCAGATCTTTTAGAAAATTGTATACACTTTTCCAGCACCATGGTGAAACATTTGGGTGGTGCCCACATCAGAGGTTATGAAGGCAGGTGTATAAACTGGCCATTCCATTTTACTAGTTTGTGTATAGGTTGAAAAGTAAATTGATATCACTAGGGATTTGTAAAGTTAAGTGATAAGAAATAAATTCAAAAGATATAATTAACCCTTTTAATTAACCCTCATTAATCAATTAATGAATTGCCATTCTGGAAAATAAGACATATCAAAATTTCATTTACCTGCCTTCCTTTGGAACCCCCTCTTTGTTCCTATCTTGGAAATCTTAATGTTGAATACTTGAATTTTCTTTACTTTCTTTAGCTGTGAATTGCTTCAAGTGATTTTTCCTGTCTTCAGTAAATTATTCTGTTACTCAAAGTCGATATCAAAGACATTTTACCAGCAATTGATATATAAAATCTGGGATAGGAGGTATTATGTATGCCTGTGTGTACACACATGTGTTTATGTGGTGTATATATCAAGATATAATATCAATCTGAGAATTTTACATTAACTTTTATTCTAGAGCTTTTTCCTATGACTTTATCTTTGTTGCAGCTTCTAATTTATAGTATGGTATATGAAAGTATTATTGTTTTTGAATAGAAATATGTCTGAGAAAAGCTGGTGTGAGATTCTATAGTTAACTCCTCTCTAATCACTATCCATATGGTGCTGATGCATTAAAATATCTGTTGTGAACTTTAGGGAAAGGATTTAATTTATTGTGACCCCAATCATCATACATTTAAACACCTTTGGGGATATAAGGTCACTAGTATTTTATAGTTCTTGTGTCTCTTGGAGAATGCTGCTCTTTTTTTTATTATTCTGTTTTTTTTTTTCCTTTTTTTCCTTTACAATACTCCATTGGCTTTGCCATACATCGACATGAATCCACCACAAGTGTACACGAGCTCCCAATCCTAAATCCCCCTCCCACCTCCCACCCCACAACGTCTCTCTGGATCATCCCCGTGCACCAGCCCCAAGCATCCTGCATCCTGCTGCTCTTTACCTTTGGCCATACTTCCCTGTGAATATACTTCATTTTTCAAATTAGCTAGTTCTAGAGTTTGTCTTTTAAAGACTATGCAAGGGAAAAAAAAAACATCAAAGCAGTTCTGAAAGGGCATATTCTTACTGTGTGCGTTTTTTGATTTTTCTCCTCTTCCTCTCAGTCCCCCATTAGCCTCAGCCATCCCAGTCCTTTCTTCCCCTAACCCCTCACCCTCTTCCCACTCTCCCTCAGCCTCTCTCCCCACTTCTCTTCTCTCTTCACTTTCTGTTCTAACCTTTTCTTCTTCCCCCTCCCTTTTTTCCTCCCCCCTCTTCCTCCCCTCCCACTTCCTCCTCCTCATCTTTTTCTCTCTTTTATTTTCTTTGCTTATGGGAAAATTCAGCGTCATGATTCATAGTCTGGTGAGTGGTGTCACCTTGCTCCTTTTTGAATTTTACTTCTATCCATTTTTATTNTATTGATTTTTCTGCTGGCAATCTTCCTTCCAGCTTGTGCTTCAGCCAGCCCTGCCATTCACATGATGTACTCTTCATGTGAGTTAAATAAGCAGGGTAACAATATACAGCCTTATACTCCTTTCCCAATTTGGAACCAGTCCATTGTTCCCTGTCTAGTTCTAACTGTTGCTTCTTGACCTGCATACAGATTTCTCAGGAGGCAGCAAAGGTGTCTGGTCTTCCCATCTTTTTAAGAATTTTCAACAGTTTGTTGTGCTCCACACAGTCAAATGCTTTGGTACAGTCAAAAAAGCAGAAGTAGTTGGTTTTTGGAGCTCTCAGATTTGCACTGTGCATTCTCTGATTCCTGTTAGGGCTTCTGCCCTGTTCTCACAGGTTTCCATACAAGTAATATAGAGTGGTTAAGCTGGTGTTGCACTTGCCTTCCACTCATGGTCGTTTTTGACTCTTTCAAACACAGTCCAGATATGTGTGGCTCACTGAAGGATATTGATCGGCCAGTCTAGGCTCTGGATCCACAATGGACCAATCAGGTACTGATGCTCATGTAGTTTGTGCAGAACTATGGAAGCATATGCTTTCTGAATTACTCATTTCTGACACATCATCACCTTCTTGAGATTTGTATTAATGCATGGATACTCTTCCTATATGGAGTCTGGCTCCGTGATGGCAAGCACCTTATCTTGCACTTCTTACAATGGAATTTCTCCAATTCCTGTGACACTCTTGTATGTGTGTGTATTTGCTAAGTCACTTCAGTAGTGTCTGACTCTTTGCGACCCATGGACTGTAATCCACCAGGCTCCTCTGTCCGTGGAATTCTCCAGGCAAGAATATTGGAGGGAGTTGCCATTTCATCTTCAAGGGATCTTCCTGATCCAGTGACAGAACCCATGTCTCTTAGGTCCCCTACTTGTATGTACATATATATACAATATATGTATATTGGCACTAGTGGTAATCATATATATATATATATATATATATACATACACATATACATGCACACACATATGTACATATACACACATATATACATATATATATATATACACACATATACAAACATATTTGTCTGTAATAGTTCAGACATTCTTCTTCTATTCACCAGTCTTGCCAAAAAAAAAAAAAAACTCAAGATGTAAGAAGAAAAGGAAGACAGTAATTGTAAAGCATAGTGGAGTAAAATGATCAAGACTTTAGCTTTTTACTCCCTCCTATTGTTGCAAGTTTGGTAACTTTGTACATGTTACTTAACCCCTCACTGTAAATATCATTTTTCCAATCTCTAACAGGAAGATGGTGGCCTCTAACTATAAAGGATTGCTACTGCTGGATCATATAATAGTTCTGTTTTTAGTTTTTTAAGAAACTTCATAATGTTTTTCACAGTAGCTGCACCAATTTACATTCTCACCAACAGTGTACCAGAGCTCCATTTTCTCTACATCCTCACCAACATTTGTATTTGTAGACTTTAAAAAAAACATATTTTATTTTTATTTTTTGGCTATACAGTGTCTTGGTTGATATGCGTGGACTTTCTCTAGTTGTGGTCCATGCATTTCTCATCGTGGTAGCTTCTCTTGTTGTGGATCATATGCTGTCTCTAGACCATGCGGGCTTCAGTACTCGCTGTGCATGGGGTCCATAGTTGTGGTTCACAGGTTCCAGAGCAGCCTCAGTAGTGGTGGCACATGAACTCAGTTGCTGTGCAGCATGTGGGATCCTCCTGGACCAGGGATTGAATCAATATCCTCTTCATTGCAAGGTAGACTGTTAATCATGGGGACTACCAGGGAAGCCTTGTAGACTTTTTGATGATAGCCTTTATGACAGATGTGAGGTAATGTCTTGTGCTTGTAATTTGCATTTTGCTAATGATTAGCAATGCCGAGCATCTTCTCATGTACCTGTTGGCCATTTGTATATCTTCTTTGAAAAAATGTTGGTTCAAGCCTTCTGCTTATTTTTAAATTGGATAGCATTTTTTTATATTGAGTTCTCTATGAGGTGTTTATGTATTTTAAATAGTAACAATTGGTCATGTCATTTGCAAATATTTTGCCCCCTTCTGTGTGTTGTCTTTTCATTTTCCTGATGGTTTCCTTTGCTGTGCAAAAACTTTGAAGTTTAATTAAGTCCCCTTTGTTTACCCTTGCTTTGTTTTAAAAAATAGGTCTAAAAAATATTGCTACAATATGTCAGTGTTTTCTTCCAGGAAGTTTATGATTTTTACTCTTATATTTAGGTCTTTAATCTACTTTGAGTTTATGTGTAGGTTGTGAGAAAATATTCTAATTTCACTATCTTTCATTCTTTTGTATCTATCTGAAGAAAATGAAAGGACTAATTCAGAAAGATACATGAACCTTGGTGTTTGAAGCAATATTGTTTATAGCAGCCATGATATGGAAGCAAATTAATTGTCCATCAACAGATAAACAGATAAAGATGTTTTATAAACATATATATAGATAGAGATAGATAGAGAGAGAGAATCCCTGATGTCCCTGATGCTGGGAAAGATTGAGGGAAGAAGGAGAAGAGGGCATCAGAGAATGAGATGGCTAGATGGCATCACCGATGCAATGGACATGAACTTGGACAAACTTCATTAGACGGTGAAGGACAGGGAGACCTGACATGCTGCAGACTATGGGGTCACAAGAGTCAGACATGACTGGGTGACTGAACAATGACAGCAACAATATCACACACACACATATATATGCACAGACACATATATAGACATATATGTACGTTTGTATACACACACACACACACACACAATTGATCACATGGCCATAAAAAGAATGAAATTCTGCCATTTACAGCAGCATGAATTGATCAAGAGGGTATTAGCTTAATGAAGTATGTCAGATAGAGAAAGGTAAATACTGTATATTATTACTTATATGTGGAATCTTAAAATGCATGAATGAATGTAACAAAACAGCAATAGACCCACAAAAACATATAAGAAACTAATGGTTACTGAAGGCAAGAAGAAAGTAGGGAGCATTAAAATGGGTATGAGATATTAAGAGGTACAAACTTCTACATGTAAAATATATAAGCTGCAATGTGTATTGTATAACACAGGGAATACAGTTAATATTTTAAAATAACTTTAAATGGTGTGCAATCTATAAAAATATTGAATCACTATATTGTACACTTGAAACTAATATTATATTGTAAATCAACTGTGAAAGTGAAGTGAAAGTCACTCAGTTGTGTCTGACTCTTTGCAACACCATGGACTATATAGTCCATGGAATTCTCCAGGCCAGAATACTGGAGTGGGTAGCCTTTCCCTTCTCCAGGGAAATCAACTGTACTTCAATAAAAAATAAAATTTAAAGCGTTGTTCTTAAGATTAGATAAAAATGTATTTTGTTACCTAGAATATCTATTTCAAGCACACTTTGATTTTTTATTTAGAACTTAGTTTTATAATCTATAAAATAGTCATAATATGCACAGCTCAGCTATATCAGAGAGAAAAATAAAATAATGCATATAATGTCTTTGGAAGAGTTAAAATGTAGTTGCTTTAGTAAAATTTAAGTCATTATCCCCATATAGCAAAGTCTTAAGTGATTATTATATCCCAATGAAAGATAGCTATTAAAACTAAATTACTCTGATTGTAAAGTCTTCTTTTCAAAGTCTAGGAAAATGTTTTTACATTACAAATATCTACATACAGCTGTTAATTGAAACTTTCCAGTAAAGATATTATTTTACATTTCTGTAAAGTGAACACCTAACAGGATAATATTAAGTTGGTAAAGAATCTGCCTGCAATTAAGCCTAAGATGCCACCAAAATACACACATATGAAATAGTGAAAATAAGTAATTCTTTCCACACTTCTTTTTAAATTATATTCATGGATTATTCACAGAATAAATGAATGAACATATTTATCAGCTAATATAATATTTGGAGCATGGCTGTTATAAAATGTCAATTCTGGTTGTCAAATCATTGCATAATAAATTTTGTGCTCCTAATTTTGTGACTTTTCACTTCTTCTGGAGTACTTACTCTCACATCTCATAAATGGGAAATTTTGTTAGGTTTATAATGATAGAAATATTTATTTTAGTATTATCCTGGCCAAAAGAAATCAGTGTGTTCCTAGAACAAGAATCTTAATGTCAGGAGGGAAATTTGAGTTATTTTTTGTCCAATTCCTTTATTTTACAGTTGACAAAAATTAAAATTCAGGTAGATTTAATATTAAGGTCTTTCAGGTAGCAGATTTTGCATTAGTCTTTTCATTGCTTATTTCCTCCCTTGGTAGTATCTGAAAAAATTTAAAAAGCCATTAAAACAAGATATTACAACAGCAAAAATTACTATAGATTACTAACTCAATTTTTATAAGATTAATAGAAACTCATTAGAGGGAGTTTCTTTAAGTGAGTAAGTACTTTATAGAACGTATGTTGACATGAAATAAATTTCTGTTATTTTTCCAAAAGTATTTCTCACTGTGTATTTAATGGTCAACCTAGATACAGGCAGGGTCTTAATCAAATAGTGATGACTTGACTCATTTAGAGCCAATAGAAAAAATACACACATACACAACACACACACACACAGAGACACCTGCCCTGGACCCACCACACATTGGAATACTCTAGAACATGGAGAAAATAAAAACACATGTGGTAATATCATGCGAATCCTATCCAGATGTCGATTGTAATTATTCTATCCACAATGGGAATGGTCTTAAAGCCTTCCGAGTGTGTATAAAGATATGTAGAAAGTCTTGTTTTCAGAAATGACTGAATCAGAGCCCCAAATTCAAGCATGTATGTTTCAAACTCCCTGATTTCCCCATTGAACTGCCCTCCCTCTGTGAGTGGGTGAGCACAGGCTCCGCCATCCCTGCTTCGGCAGGCAGAAGCACTCCTTCACTGTCTCTGGCTCTACTGGATTTTGCAAGTTCCTTCTCCTGTATTCCAGTTCCCTAAGTGTCCTGCATGCCTCTCTGTATAAAGCTGTTTCCTATATCACCCATTAAATTTACTTTGGCAGCAGCTGTATTTCCACTTCAGCTTATCCCCGTAAAAGTTCACTCTGGTTTATAATACAGAAAAAAAGATTAAATAGATATTAGGTTGTTTTTAAAAATGCATAAGAGGACTTGCCAGTTTTGCTCAAGGCAAAGCTTCTAGCAACAAATCCAAAACCACAGCCATGAACTAGTCTGAAGAGGAAACAGCTGCTGCTGCCAGCAGGCTGAGGAACTTCCAGACTTAGATTGGCTCTCTAATGCGAGCAGTGGTACTCAATGAAAATATTCATACTTTATGTTATTTATTATTATCTTCCATTTTCTGTAACAAAATATGTTCTCTGAAATATTTTTTAAATTGAGTAAATTGCAGACACTAATGTAACACCGTATCACCAATCTATTCAACTTTACCATAATGTAATAGTTTGCTATTTTCTAAAAGAAATAAAACATGAAAAGTATTGTTAAATTCCTTCTTAGAGAACTGGCCTTTTATTTCTCATTCTTTTTTTCTCTTTATTAATATTCATATGCATTATTATAATATATTATTGTACTTTTACTGCATATGTATGTGTCCTTGATGTTACTTATTTTCTTAGTTCTTTGTTTGTTTGCTTGTTTTTCTAACTTTTCTAGTAATTGTCATGAGATACTTCTCAGTATGGTCATACATCCTTTCCTCTGAAAACCTGTGTAGTTAATACTGATTCTTTCAACATGGCTGGAATGGAATACATATAATGCCTGTATATCTGAATCTCCGCCTTACAATTCCAGGTCTGGACTTGGTACAGCTGATTGGTTAGGTCATTTGAGTGTGTCTGTTTTAGGTGCAGGATAACTTGGTAAAATAGATGTCCAGCTTTACATCTTCTGTTGTGAGAGGGGAGACTCTGTTTTAAGTGACTGGGGATTTCCACAGTATTGAAAGGGGCATCAGTTTCTGAGTGGCTAAAATAATTGTGAATGGCCACTACATTCTGATACTGGCTTATTTTTAGGAAACCTCTTGTCCTTTAACTAATAGCATTCATTCAGCAAGATTCACACATAGAAGCAACATAGCTAAGTGAAAAGAAATCGAGAAATAAAGTTTTAATCCCATCTCCGATATTTATAAAATGGGAATTGATCTAGATGATTGAATGTCATGAATGTGAAAATCAATATCAACTTTTAATTTTCACTGAGAAGGTCACCAGTTAAGATACTTTTATATGAATTATCAGTATTTTACAAGCTTTCATTTGATAGTTATGCTTCAAAAAATTAAGCCAAAGTCTTAGAATATTTCAAAATAGTGAATTTCTGTCATTTAATCTTCACCTATACAAGGGGATAATGTATGGACAAAATGAAATATATAGTGAAGAGATGGAAATTAAAAGATTATTGTCTTTGTATTCAAACTGAATTTTGAAAGTTCTGAATGGAGTTATATTAGATTCCATCCATAATGTACCCATCTATATTTTTAATACATCACTGTCTCAAATTCCTCAAAGGAGCATTTTGGCTTCATGTTTACCTTTCCACTTATTATTAAAATGTGTAGTATAAAGAGCCTGGTGGGCTGCAGTCCATGGGGTCGTGAAGATTTGGACATGACTGAGCGACTTCACTTTCACTTTTCACTTTTATGCATTGGAGAAGGAAATGGCAACCCACTCCAGTGTTCTTGCTTGGAGAATCCCAGGGACGGTGGAGCCTGGTGGGCTGCTGTCTATGGGGTCGCACAGAGTTGACACAACTGAAGTGACTTAGCAGCAGCAGCATTAAGATAATTAATGTTGATAAAAAATAAAAAAAATAAAGATGTGTTGATTTACTTCAAGTTACCTATTGCTTATTTAAGAGGTAGAAGTCTGATTAAGATTTTTAATTTATATATTGGGTATTGGATTGATACAGTTGACTACAGGAAGAAGTTATACTTAGGACATTGGTGAAGAAGTAATTCATGCACATACCCTTTTGCTTTAAAAGAATGTAGCATACGTTACAAGATGGAATGAGTCCATTTTTCATGAGTATATCTCAAACTGAATTTTTAGGAAGAAAATGTGTTAATCGCTAACAGAAACTGCAGAAATAAGTTATTAGCTTGTAGAGTGCATTCATCCAGTCAGCCAACAAATACTTTGAACTTTATATGCTGTGCAAAATACGTGCATGATACTCTGCTTGATCTATTACAATACACTCAAAAGCATAATATATGATACTGGTTTGACTATCTTAGGGAACATTTTGAACAGGTGCGCCTTTTTCTCCAAAAGAGAAATTCTAATTATTTTAATTATTTAGAAAATAGAGGTGTCCATAATAACCCATTATAAGTTTGATGTTCATGTATATTCAATTTTTGAGAAAGTGTTTCATGAATAGATAATATTTCATATACCTAGGATACCAGTTCAGATTGAAAATCAGCATGGTGCAGTGATATTTTGTCAAATTCTAAGGTGATGAGGGCCATATATTGTAAATGAAGGACAACTGCTAAAAAGTGATTGCTTTGTGAGGGAAAGATCTTTGAGAAAAAATAGCACCATTCACTCAAGTATGTCACAGTATTACATAAGCGATGCAGTCTGTATTGACAGCAGCTGTTCTTTGTCTTGGTCTAGAGGGTGTTAAACCCAGGTATATATTCAAAAATGCAAATTTTATTGCTCTTTTTCAAAGCTAAATTTTTACATGATATCTCAAATCATGAGTAAATTCTACAGATTTATGCTTTCTTCCCCTTCATCTGATCATTAATCCTCTTTATTCATGGAAAATATGCTTGACTCTCTCTATAGGTATACTTTTAATTTCAATTTTATTAAAGTACTGAACAGAGGTACATTTGTAATTCTAAAAATGATGATGATGATGGCAGTGATCATAATGATGATAAGAAAAATGATTTTGAGGAAAATGATTAGAATAATGATGCTGATGTGATAGCACTTCCAAGTTTTTTCTTGTGTCTGTCCTGTTTGGAGAGAGGGTAAAAACACATTAGTATTATCAGACGGTGTGGCGAATTAACATATCAGGAAGAAGACACTCTCATAAATATACTTTATATCCATTTTTATGATTTTCACTGGCATTATTAATTTCTCTGCACATAGTTTGATTCATTCATTCATCCATTCAATATGCACTTTTCAGGCACAAATGAGGTGCTAGAATAACACAGAAAGCAAACATAGCCACAGCAATTATCTTCATGGATCCTTAATTAGTGTAGTATGTAGAACTTAGTTCTGTACTAACTGAGAAGGTGCCTGTGTGTTAGATGCTATGAGTGAAATTGACAGAATGAAAAGCTTATAAAATTTTGATATAAATGTGAACAAGGAATTAAGTGAGGTGTAGAAATTAAGAGAGGAGGGAAAAAAAAAAAAGTATTCCAGGCCCAGAGGTCAGAGAAAGCATGCTGTGAATATTAGCAAATGAAAGTTAGTAGTTTGAATTAGAGAAAGTAAGGGGGTAGTGGTTCTATCAATAGATATAGCTAGAAAAGTAGGTAGAACCATACCAAGCAGAGCCCTGTTGTCTTACGTTACAGGAAAGAGGAAATGATCACCTAGGGCCCTGATAGGATTTGCATTTTGAAAAGGGGACTCTGGCTTGATTACTCTCTGAATTAGTTGGAAGTGGACAAACTTATTCTATTAAAGGTTACAGAATTATTATTTTCTAAATCTGGGATTTGGCATGGCCAAGTACTCTCTTTTAATAAAAAAAAATAAAGTCAGAGAGAAAATAACTTTTATAATTAGTGTCAGAACTTGATTTAAAACAAACCAAACTTAGATTATTAATTTCAAACAGGTCTTTTCCATGAGACTCAGGCATGCGTTGATTAAATATTCTAGCCAAACTTTCTCTGAAGATGTTTATCATCTGTGTCACCTTTTGCTTCATATTCTCAGTTGCTCAGTTGTGTCCAGCTCTTTGAGACCCCATGAACTGAAGCCCATCAATCTCCTCTGTTCATGGAATATTCCAGGCAAGAATACTGGGATGGGTTGCCATTTCCTCCTCTAGGTGATCTTCCCCACCCAAGGACTGAACCTGCATCTCTTGTGCCTCCTTCATTGCAGATGGATTCATCACCCACTGAACCATCAGGGAAACACCTTTTACTTTAATGTCCTTCTGGACTTTCCTTTTGTCCCTACCATCTCTTGTTTATCCTCTCCACTGCTAAACAAAAACATCATCTTGCCATTCTGCACTATAAAGATATTTGTGTCACCTTAAGGCTGGGCTGGAAGAAGCACAAGCTGGAATCAAGATTGCCGGGAGAAATATCAATAACCTCAGATATGCAGATGACACCACCCTTATGGCAGAAAGTGAAGAGGAGCTAAAGACCTCTTGATGAAAGTAAAGAGGAGAGGGAAAAGTTTGCCTTAAAGCTCAACATTCAGAAAACTAAGATCATGGCATTTGGTCCCATCACTTCATGGGAAATCGATGGGGAAACAGTGGAATCAGTGTCAGATTTTATTTTGGGGGGCTCCAAAATCACTGCAGATGGTGATTGCAGCCATGAAGTTAAAAGACACTTACTCCTTGGAAGGAAAGTTATGACCAACATAGATAGCATTTTGAATAGCAGAGACATTGCTTTACCAACAAAGGTCCATCTAGTCAAGGCTACGGTTTTTCCAGTGGTCGTGTATGGATGTGATAGTGGGACTGTGAAGAAGGCTGAGTGCAGAAAAATTGGTGCTTTTGAACTGTGGTATTGGGGAAGACTCTTGAAAGTCCCTTGGACTGCAAGGAGATCCAACTAGTCCATTCTAAAGGAGATCAGTCCTGGGTGTTCATTGGAGGGAATGATGCTGAAGCTGAAACTCCAGTACTTTGGCCACCTCATGCGAAGAGTTAACTCATTGGAAAAGACTGATGCTGGGAGGGATTAGGGGCAGGAGGAGAAGGGGACGACAGAGGATGAGATGGCTGGATGGCATCACCAACTCGATGGAAATGAGTGTGAGTAGACTCCAGGAGTTGGTGATGGACAGGGAGGCCTGGCGTGCTGTGACTCATGGGGTGGCAAAGAGTCGGACACGACTGAGTGACTGAGCTGAACTGAAAGGTTCTCATTGCATGTTTCTATTGTGTGATAACTTATTCGTAAGCATATTATTTTCTTAATAAATTGCATATTTTATGAGGTAGAGGCAATGATTTAATCTGTTTACCTTCCACTATTTCTGATTTAATACATGTAATAGATGTATAAATAGAGATGATACTTGAAAATTGTCAATATTCTTTATAAATATATTACTATATATTGTCGGAGAAGGCAATGGCACCCCACTCCAGTACTCTTGTCTGGAAAATCCCATGGATGGAGGAGCCTGGAAGGCTGAAGTCCATGGGGTCGCTGAGGGTCGGACACGACTGAGCGACTTCACTTTCACTTTTCACTTTCCTGCATTGGAGAAGGAAATGACAACCCACTCCGGAGTTCTTGCCTGGAGAATCCTAGGGATGGGGGAGCCTGGTGGGCTGCCATCAATGGGGTCACACAGAGTCGGACATGACTGAAGTGACTTAGCAGTAGCAGTAGCAGCAACTATATATTGTATTACTGTAGTTCTGTCTAAATTATTATGTTGCTGTCTAAATTAAGCATTTTGTCCTTAATAAATAACAAAAAATAAGTAACTTTAGTTTTATTAGTGAAAAATGAACCTAATGCTAAGGTGTGTGTTTGTTTTAGTATTCATGGCCAAATCTAGAAGGCCTAGAGGGAAAAGATAGGATCTATGGATTCAGTAAGTCCCTTTTGGCATCAGAATGATTTGTTGAGATGTCATATATTTTTTGACCTTTTCTTAAATTAGAGAATTATAATATAGCCACAAAATTCAGTTATTCTAAAAGATCAAATAAATTTTGATTAAATAAATAAATAATTTTATAATAAATAAAATAAAAATATGAATCAATTAACACTATGAACCTACTTAAAACTCTTCAGAGAATTCTCAAAAGATGTACTTAAAATCCCAATTGTTTGCTACATGTGAAATGACCCTTCGGGATAAAGCCTCCCATCTCATGTTCCATGGCTCCTCTCTCAATCACTGTGCATCAATCAGTGGATCTTCTCTCAATCTGGCAAACTTTATGAGCTCACCTCTGCCTCAGAGCCTTTGAACTTGTTCCTTCCCACTCAAGTTTTCTTCCTACCAGCCTCATGGATCTGATATCTCCTCATCATTTAGATCTCCTCATCATTTAGAGTTATAAATTGCTCAGGGAATATTTCTCTGACCACTTCTCTACTTCCAATCACACTCTGTCACATTCTACCATTATATACTCTTCCCAAGACTTATTATTTGAAATTATCATATTTATGCATTTGGTTATTATCTTTCTTCCATGAATATAAATTCAATGAAAACAGAAAATATGTCTGTCTTGTGCAATATTTTATCCAGAGAACAGAATATCACCTATTGAGTTCCAACTCAATAAATATTTTTTTTTAGATAAGGGAATATTCTAATGAGCAGCTAAAGAAATCATTTTTTTAGATAAGGGAATATTCTAATGAGCAGCTAAAGAAATCTTTAAATAAGGCTTCTGCTGTATCTCCACACCAAAGCAGCTATCAGCACACAGGATTCCAGTTCTTTCTTTCATTAGTAGAATTCACAACACCTATATTACCTTTCAATTTATTATTAGATTGGTTCAGAAACAAATATACAGAATTTTATGGTATTGCCTTAAAAAAAAATCAAAGAGCTCAAAATAATAACTACTTTCTTCTAATGGTGGTTAAATTTATGTTAACATACTTTAGAAAATTTGACTATTAAGCAGTCAGTGCCTTTACAGAAGTACAAAGTGTCGCTGTTAAAAATAATGTGACTTTGGGTAATGTGACTTTGTATTTACAAGTGTAGATTAATGGGTTTATTCTTTATAAGAACTCTTCAGGAAAACTGTTATTATCTCCATGCAACAGACTAAGGAACTTGCCTCATCTAAAAGCTTGTAGAAGCCAAAATTTGAATGTTGGCAGTCTATCTGGAGATCTAGACCCTTGGTCATTTTTCTATACCACCTCTCACACAATCCCCTTCTGTCTGAAAATCAATCACATGCATGTGAAATCAAGTCAAACACAGCTAATAGATGGGGATTTTAAAGTCAGATACAGAACATTGGAACATTGGGAAATAGAATAAGAACATAAACTTTTAAATGATTCAAAGAAATTAAATTGGGTTTCAAAGAGATTGTCTTACTTTAGGCTGCTCTAACAAAAATACCACAGAGTGGGTGACTAATAATCAACAGAAATTTAATTCTCACAGTACATGATCAAGTTCAGTTCAGTTCAGTTCAGTCGCTCAGTCGTGTCAAACTGTTTGCGACCCCGTGAATCACAGCACGCCAGGCCTCTGTGTTCATCACCATCTCTCGGAGTTCACTCAGACTCACGTCCATTAAGTCCATGATGCCATCCAGCCATCTCATCCTCTGTCGTCCCCCTCTCCTCCTGCCCCTAATCCCTCCCAGCATCAGAGTCTTTTCCAATGAGTCAACTCTTCTTGTGAGGTGGCCAAAGCACTGGAGTTTCAGCTTTAGCATCATTCCTTCTAAAGAAATCCCAGGGTTGATCTCCTTCAGAACAGACTGGTCGGATCTCCTTGCAGTCCAAAGAACTCTCAAGAATCTTCTCCAACACCACAGTTCAAGCACCAATATATTTGATGTCTGCTGAGGATACACATCCTGTGTTTTCATGTATAAGAAGGGATAAGGAAGCTCTCTGGGCTCTCTTCTAAAAGGGCTTTTGTATCATTCAGGAGGACTCCACCCCATGATCATTTACCTCTCAAAGACTTTACCTCCAAGTATCCTTCCGTTGGAAATTAGGTTCCAACATACTAATTTTAGGAGGGACACAAACATTCAGTCTAGAATAGGGATAGATTTTGTTTGCTATCTCTCTTAGTTGGCTCAGTACAACCTAGACTTACAAACAGATTTGTTAATTTTTGTAAAGGAAAACATGTCACTTTAAGATAACTATGCTGTATCTGTTACTTTAAACTCTTCAGTCATACATTCATAACCACTTTATAATAATTGCAATACTGTGGTCTAAACACATTGAAAACAATTATGTGATCTATTTTACTTGATTTTATACATATTTACAAATATACTCCTCATCTGCATCTATTGAAGATATATTGAAAATTGCATAGTGGGATGTGAAAAAAACTATATATGCCAGCTCCAGCTCTGTTACCTACAACAAATGAAACTTTTACCAAAATACTTAGCTTATTCAAACTCTAATTCTCTTATATTTTAACCATGAAATATTCTTTCCTACTTTCATCTGTTCAGTAATTTTTTGGGGAAATTTTCCATATTTTTTCCTTTTTATTCTGATGGGTCTTATACTGATGAGATTACTACATCTTACAACATTAAGATGTTACTAAGGCAATCTATTTTTTTTTCCTATCTTTAACTCATTCTGTAACTTTCTAAGAAATTTCGTTTGTTGGGATACAGCCAGGACAAGAAAACAGCTAGAAATAAGTTAATTTGTAGCAATGTTGAATAATGTGCACTAGTTCCTGATACTATGCTCTCTAAACATATCCTATGTCCTGTGTTTCCCAAAGACTGAGTGATTCTTCCTGTTCTGTGATTTGTACCATATCTTTCTGCAAAGTCACTATATTTATGCTTAAATAAATTAGGACACTTTCTGCTACTTGTTGTCAAGGAACCTTAGTAACACTTGGGAAATAATTCCTGTCCTAATGACCTTCAGACTAATTTATAGTATAATAAAACATGTTAATATTTATGCCATGGAAATAATTTTTATTTTTGTAAAATTTAACCATTAGAGTAGTTGGATACATTTCATTCACAGTTATAAAGTTTTGAGATTGAATAATGCTAAAATTAACTAATATATACATACATATATATATATATTTCTCAGTAACTAGCTGCATGACACCAAAGTAGTTAAACATTTTTTTAATTTCTCCTTCTTCATATCTTGAAAACTTCAATTTTTGTCCTTTTATCTCATTGGGCAGGGGTGAGTATGAGATGTGAATTCCTTGAAAATGTGAAAATACTGTTGACGTTGTTGTGAAGTTGCCCAGTCGTGTCCGACTCTTTGCGACCCCATGGACTGTAGCCTGCCAGGCTCCTCTGTCCATGGGACTGTAAAGTTATGTAAATCAATATTATTGTTCTTATTATTGTAATTATATTCTTAATCATTCTTTAGCCATCAAATACCCAGGATGGGTCAGTCAGCTAAACTTTTAGAGTTTGAAGTTTTTGCTAAAACACTTTTAATTAAATTTAATTAGAGAAAAAATTCTGAATGATTTATAAATTCCAGATAATAAGACATTTGTTTCTGACCAGAGACTCTGTTTTAATAATTTGACATTGTCAAATTTTGGGGTATGTGATACTAACTAAAATCACTAAACCTTTGTCCTGTGGTACCTCCTTTATCTAACTTTAAAGGTGGTACTTCGCTTAAGGAAATGGGTTCATTTATGTTCATATATGTGTTGATTATTTACTTAGAAACTTTGAGCGCGTGCTTTTTATTGCTACATTTTGATTTGCCATGCCTTTGCAATTTCTGATTCTTTATCCTCGAAATGAAGGTTTAAACTTCCTAATTTTTCTAAGGATATGTAGTTATAAAAGAGTACTGCAGGATGGATTTTTTCATATGTTGAGTTAACACCATTAGATACTGCCATGAAAGCTGGTGAGCAGCATTAATCATAGAATCATACAGCTGGAAGGGAACTCCAAAGGTCACATAGTTAATTCTCTTGACTCCATGTAGACTGCCTTGAAATTAACTTAGACAAATAGGTGTCTGTCCAAGAACTTAAAGGTCAAATGGCATCATGAATATATGAACATTTGTAGCCAAATGGAGTATGAGGGGATAATTTAGGTAATTCAAGTATAATACCTTCATATTGGTTCATTCTTCTGAATATATGAATATTTTCATTTGGACAGCAGTGTAGTTTAACAAGAGAAAGTGTTTTGAAGTATGAAAGGCTATATTAGAGATGTTTTCTGAGAATAGCAAGAGAGACTACGTGTGCAATGCCTGTATCTCCTTGTGTGTGACGAAGTAGGACAAAGCCTCATGACTTACAAAAACATGACAATTTATTACTTAGCGAATATACCACTTGGACAGGGCTCACTGGGAATGAATCATCTCTACTCCATGTGGTATTGGCTGGGGCATGTTGATTTGAATTGTAGGACATGCGATGGCCTCACTTATCTGTCTGGCACAACAGTTGGGATTGTTGGAATTAGTGGGAGCATGCTGAATCTCTGTCTTTGTGGCCTTCTCAGAAGAAGGGTCTTCACATTTTACATGGAGGCTTACTATCAAAATGACAAAAATGTCATATTCAGGCCTTTTAAAACCCAGGGATGGAACTCTCTGAGTGTCCCATCTGGTGTACTGTATTGGTTCAATAAGTCTTAAGGTCAGTGGTCATTCGTAAGAGAAGTAGAGTACCTTTCTTAGGCAAGTAGTCTGGGGAAGGGTCAAAATTCTAGGATCCAATCCCTGGAAGATCTACCACAAGAAGCCATGTCTTTGTCATGCAAAAAAAAAAAAAACCCCAAAAAAAGCCCTACTTATTTGCTTCCACAAAACTTATCTCATTATAACATTAGGCTTGCTATAACAAGTCCACAGCTTGTTACCTGCATCAGGACTGGATTTAGATGTGGCTTCCTGGGTGTAAGTCCAGTTCCTCTAGAGAAATGATAATGTAAAACATTAGTTATCTATGCATAGTGCTATTCATTAGACAGGGGGAAAACAGTAGAGACACTCTTTTTTCAAAGAGAGGAAGAGTAGGTGGCATATAGTACTTTCTGCTCCGTAGCAATTCTAAAATCTGGCCATCACTTGATTTCAAAAGCTCCTCCTGCGCACAGTAAATATTCCTCTAATAAAACCTAGTTTTGGTTTGTGAGGATGAATCACTGACCCATGGCCAACCTCAGCCTTTGGCTTTATCTTCTGAGGTATTAGCCTTGCTCTCTTAAGATCTCATTTCTTTATCATAAGAAATAACTGCAATTTGCTACTGAGTAGTATTTTCTTCCTGATATACTAAACACTTGCTGGCTGCATGCTAGAAGCCTCCTTTCATTTTGAGATGTCTTAATCTCCTTTAGTTGAAGCTAGTACAAGTAGTCTAATAACTTTGTATCAAGTTAATGCATCAAATTATAATTCATTCCATTAGGTAAAAGCCATACCTGCAACATCTTCAAGACCAGCCCTCCTCAGCTTTGGGCTGCAAGCCATGTTTCTAAGGGATGTTGCCCTTAATATTCTAAGAAGACATTTTTTATTCTGGGAGATGCAATATAAAACTCCTTCAGTCTTTCTGAGGTTTTAAAAAGAGGTCTTACAGAACAACCCTTGATTTGATCTTTTTACTGCCAGTGCCCTGCATTTGATCTTTGCTGGAGGCTATTTCTATCTTTGAGGCTGGGGATTAGAAAAATATTTCTTTTGCAACCTAGAAAGTCTTAAAATGGAATATTTTCTCTAAATTCTGTTTCAACATTGAACATTTCCTCCTTTAGCTCATAAAACTTTAAAAAAATGTTTTCTCATAAACAGGTAATCAAGTTAATTGGCACTGTTGACATTCTGCAAAGATATGTCCTTAATCAGATACATTTTCTGTAATTTATACTAAGTCAGCAACTTTGCCAGTTTCCCATCAATATTTAGCACTGGATTTCTGTCCTCCTAGCGCAACCATTTTATCGCTTCTCTTGTCTCAATCAAGTCTCCTTATTGCCCATCCAGCTTCTTACAATCACCTGGATCCAAGGCCTGTGTTATGCAGTTTCTGTTATGCAGCTCTTCATTTCCAGGTATCAAAGTCTGTCTCATTTATATATAACTGAGGAGATAATCACCAAATACTTGTTTACGTAAAACCACTGTAACTTGCCATTTCTGATAATTGAGGGTAAGACTCTCATAGGTATGTCTTCTGCTCAATTTTGTGTTGACTGTAGTCATTTACCTACTTAGTGACTGATATATTTAACTGGGAGTAAGGTTGATGCAGGAATTTGTAAGACGACCTTACACATATGCAGTACTTCAGCTAGAGCAGATGGAATTTCTGGTATTGACTGGGGCTGTCTCTACATAGTGTATAAGTAACCAGTAGGAGAGCTTCTTTACATGGCAGCCACATTCCAAAAGAATTAAACTGGATGCTGTTAGTCCTCTGGAGATATAAATGCAGATCTGGCAGAGTGTCTTCTTCACTGCATTCTATTGATAAATGATAGGCACAAGGCAAGGTTAAATTCTGGAGGAATTACCTTATCCACCTATTGATGAGATTGAGGTATGTACATAGAGAGGGTGAGGAATTCTTAGGAGTCATATTTAAACACTGGTCATCACTTGCCAGTGTAATTCTGGACGTACAGTTGGTGATTAACAACTGTCAGTTGCCTCTGAGTCACACCCCCATGCGATGCATGTGTTACTCCTCTTTTATAATGAGCATATTTATTAAATAGCAATTTATAAAATAAAATGAATTTTACTCTCAGTTTACTTGTTATAAAAATTACACTCAGTTTTAAAGTTCTCTTTTTTTAAGTAAAAAGGAATATCTTCAATGACAAATGATTCTGGGAAGATTAAGTGGTATGCTGATTACAAAGATGATCTGGGATTTTGCAGTTACAAGGTCATTGTACCACTTGTCCTTTTATATGTCCTGAACCTTTTCACTATGCTGAGAGGTAAAAGAAGGCTGAGAGCTGGTTGAATCTGTGAATAAGAACTCTTTAAACTGTAATACTTAATATAGGATACGGAGGAAGGGAATTATTGTGAAGGAGGTCTTTCTCCATTCCCTCAGCTTTATCTACTTTTATGTAAGGAATTTGAATTTAACAATTTAAAAGTTATATGAGCATCCCACTCCTTCTTTGTTTGTTCTTTGATTATGTTACTTGTTCCAGCCAATAAAGATATGCACTGTGTGGGTGACATGGAGTCATCAAAATAATGATGTAGGTGAGATGAAGTCATCATTATATTTTATATGGATATAGGCAACACTTGAGGAGAAGATAGAATTTTAAACTAATGCTGTATGTCTTGATTTTTATACTTTTTTCATTTTTAAACAGGGAAGTTTTGTTTAATTTTGTTTCCTAAACATTCCTTCAGATTATAGGCTAAGACGTTTCTAGATGAGTACATTCAGAAGTATTGACATCTTGTTCTATTGCTGTCAAGCTTGAGGGAATGAGTTTAAAGGTTCCGGAAACACCAATGGTTAGGAAACTCAGGCTGACATATTGGCCAAGACAAAAGAAGCTCTATGCACAGCGTCAGCAGTAGTGGCAGGAACTGGTTCTGGCAGGGTGGTCTCTGCCACCGGGTGATGAGACACTTTTGTCTTTATGAATGTCAGAGGCATTTCAGAAAGTATTTTGAAAGCTCTGTGTTGGCAATACAGAGAGAGAGAACATCAAAATGTGTTTTCAGGAATGACAGCAGAGATCCCCTCTGCTCACCAAAAGCTCTACAGGGAGCAGGCAAGAGAGTTTTGTGTTTTTGTCATTTTCCCCTCTTGTGTCGTTCAGTCCACACAATGTTGTTCACAAGGTGAAGAGGAAAGAGAAAGGAGTAAAGGACCCTGGGATAAGGACAAGGGTAGTGATATGTGTCAACTGGAGTCTTCAGTGAATCGAACTCATGTGCATAGATCAGAAGCAGCTGAGAATGATGATGATAATAGATCATGCATTTTAGGTTATTGGAGAGCAAAGACTGAAAGGGCATTCCTGTAGAGTTAAGTTGAACCAAAGAATGAGGCTACAGGTACATCAGTGGAAAAAAAGGAACTTTCATGAACTAGCCTCTGAGTTTATATGAGTGATATGAGAAACCACAAAGCAAAGGATCAGTGTCGGATGTGAAGGAAGTGGGGGGTGGACTCTGCCAAACTACTAAGAATAAAATGCATGGTGATTAAGAAAAAAGCAAAGAGAAATTTGGGGGATGATGAAAAATAAACGAATGTGAAGGCTCTTGTGTTTTATTCAGGAAGCACATATATTAAAGTTCTTCCTTTATGTCAGATACTGCACCTGGCAAAAAAGAGAACAGCCCTAAATTTTTAGATACTTAACTCCCCATGTTATAAAGATGGGCATCCAAACAAATGATTATAATTCAGTGTTCAGACTACTAAAACATACAGAACTATAAATTATCTCCATTCTTAGTTCACATCAATGTGCAGCATCTTCTTAGTATTTTTTTACTGGAAGAGATTATATTTGCAAGCACAAAAATGTCAGTAAGGAAATGAATTTACCCAATGTTAGTGAATTTTTACCTTCTAGTGTGGGTGTCATCCCATACTTCTTTTCATTTGTTATTTGTGGGATGAAATTGTTGCCAATCTATTTTATCCATGGAGTTACTTTCACCCTGAGACAAATATATTTTTAAAATTTTCATATTCGTGTTATATATTTCTGCCTATATATATAATTTACCTCTACCTGGCCAATGTTTTTTAGTTAATCAAATATAGGTATAAATCTGCTGTTCATATTACACACTTGAATTTTCTTGAAACTTTCTTTTCCATTCTTAGGTCAAGTTGCTCATTCAAAAACATATACAACTAAAGACACAAAGAATTAATATCATCAAAAAGAACACAAATAACAAATGTTGGCACGGATATAGAAAAAAGGGAACCCTCATACACCACTGGCGGGAATGTAAACTGGTGCAGCCTCTGTGAAAAACCATATAGAGATTCCTCAACAAGCTAAAATTAGAATGACCCAGCAATTTCACTCCTATATATATATATATATAAAATCAAAAGCACTTGTTAAAAGATACATGAACCCCAATATTTATAGTTGCATTATTTAATAGCCAAGGCATGAAAGAAATCTACATGTCCAGAGGGATGGTTAAAGAAAATATGGTACATATATACAATGAAACACTACTCAGCTATAAAAAAGAAGGAAATAAAGCCATTTGCAGCAATGTGGATAGATTTGGAGGGCATTATGCTAAGCGAAATATCAGACAAATATTGTATGATATAACATATGTGGAATCTAAAAAATATAATAAACTAGTGAGTATAACAAAAAGGCAGACACAGATACGGAGCACAGGCTAGTGATTATCACTGGGAAGCTGGGAGGCAATATAGGTATGGGAGAGTGAGAGATGCAAACTCTGGGTTCTAAGATAGGCTATATGGATATATTGTACTACATGTGGAATATAGCCAGTATTCTGTAATAACTGCAAATGGAAAGAGACATTTAAAAATTGCATATAAATGTTATAAAAATAGAAGTTAAAAGGAATAGAATAAAGAACAAGGTAAGTTATATAAAAACAACAATTTAGCATTTATATCCACTGTGTAGATGGCTGGATGGCATCACTGACTCAATGGACATGAGTCTGAGCAAACTCTGGGAGATAGTGAAGCACAGGAAAATCTGGAGTGCTGCAGGCCATGGATGTGCAAAGAGTCAGACATGACTTCATGACTGAACAAAAGTGCAATAACATGATAAAAGTTCACGTGTCCTCATATCTAATATTTCCAACAACCTGTGAGTATAATGTTAATTTTCAGTCTTATACATGAGGAAATAAAACTTAGATGAGATAAAGCAAGTTGACCAGTATTAAAGATCCAATACGTGGTGCATTGAACTTAAGAACTTACACACTGTGTCATACATAGTTACCTTTTCACCAAGCTTAACATTCTGTCATGTAAAATTGAGAGTATAAAAAGATCGTTGAGGAGCACTATCTGTCATTCATGATTTTTTTTAAATGCTGTGTAATGCTTAGATCTCCAGCAGCAGCACAGTTGAGGCCAGTAGTATGGCCTTCCAAACCAAAATATTCAATTGAAGCTAATAAGAACTGTTCATTGTTAAATAAAAGTATTATATTTCTGCTTCCAGGAATATGGAGCAGATGTACTTTCCTCATTCTTCTTCCTAAATAGATTTCAGTTTTAGTTCAACTAAAAGCCTTGGACCTTCATTTTTTCTTTCTTTAAAAAGAAAGATGAAGAGAAGAAAGAAGACCAGCTAGAAACTTCAGGACCCAAAGATCAACATGGGATTTCTCTTTGCATCATATCACAGGCTTGCAGAGGAAAGACTGACACCACCAACAGACACAGATAAATGTCGCCCCAACAAACACTTGCTCTCTGTAGCCAAAAAGTTAGGAAAGAGATTTTAAACCATAGTGCTCAACTAGAGCTAAGAGCAAAATCTATGACTACCTACTCCAAGATTCCAGAAATTTTACCTTGCCTTTGGGTGAAGCTAATTAGCAAGCACACATGGCCCAAAATCTGCCCCCCATTCCAAGCTCTTGGAGACCCCTTACTTTTTCCTTTCAGTGTGGTTGAGTGTATATTGCAGTGTGATCTTTCTGCTCTATTGCAATGGCTGTGAAGCGTTGCTTGCATGTTGAACTTTGATGTAATCTTTGCTTCAACACTGGCTAAAACATGCTGTCTCATAAAATAGTACAACAATGTTTCAGTTTAGAGCAAAAAGCACACATTATATCATGAACCATGAAGATATAAAGAGAATGAGAAAAAAGGCAATAAATGCCAGGAGCAAGATAATAGAAACATTAAAATTATTGATACAAATTTTAAAGTAATCCTAAAAAGTTTTAATGGAGAATTAAGAACATACTTGAAGCAAAAGATAAATAAATACAAATAAAAAGTTTCAGCACATAAATAGACATTATCAGCAAAGAAATTATATAAAGACCAATCTGAAGGAAATTTCAGAACTTAAAATACAATAGTCAAATAAAAATTTAGTGGATGGTCTCAGTAGTATAGTATAGTCACAAGAGGTATAGTATTTCTACATTTGTTAGAATCATTGTGCTATTGGTACTTATTTTATTTTACCAGATGCTTAAAAGAGGGATACTATATCTGGCCTATCAAAATAATTGAAACTTATTAAAAGAATTATTGGGAAAATGGGCTCCAAGATGAAATTGCTCTATTTAATTGGACTGGTGTTATTGATATTTCTCCTGGCAATCTTGATTCCAGCTTGTGTTTCTTCCAGTCCAGCGTTTCTCATGATGTACTCTGCATATAAGTTAAATAAGCAGGGTGGCAATATACAGCCTTGACATACTCCTTTTCCTATTTGGAACCAGTCTGTTGTTCCATGCCCAGTTCTAACTGTTGCTTCCTGACCTGCATACAGATTTCTCAAGAGGCAGGTTAGGTGGTCTGGTATTCCCATCTCTTTCAGAATTTTCCACAGTTTATTGTGATCCACACAGTCAAAGGCTTTGGCATAGTCAATAAAGCAGAAATAGATATTTTCTGGAACTTTCTTGCTTTTTCCACGATCCAGCGGATGTTGGCCATTTGATCTCTGGTTCCTC
>SJYV01007852.1:0-65969 GCA_006410875.1 Neotragus pygmaeus | reverse complement strand
AGGCTATGGTTTTTCCAGTGGTCATGTATGGATGTGAGAGTTGGACTGTGAAGAAAGCTGAGTGCCAAAGAATTGATGCTTTTGAACTGTGGTGTTGGAGAAGACTCTTGAGAGTCCCTTGGACTGCAAGGAGATCCAACCAGTCCATTCTGAAGGAGATCAGCCCTGGGATTTCTTTGGAAGGAATGATGCTAAAGCTGAAACTCCAGTACTTTGGCCACCCTATGTGAGGAGTTGACTCATTGGAAAGGACTCTGATGCTGGGAGGGATTGAGGGCAGGAGGAGGAGGGGACGACCGAGGATGAGATGGCTGGATGGCATCACGGACTCAATGGACATGAGTCTGAGTGAACTCTGAGAGATGGTGATGGACAGGGAGGCCTTGCGTGCTGGGATCCATGGGGTCGTGAAGAGTCGGACATGACTGAGCAACTGAACTGAACTGAACTGAACTGGACTGATGAAGATTTTTAACTTGCTGAGACTACTATTTTAAATGTGTCTGGTTATCAAAATGCATTGGTGGGTACTGTGTTAAACATTTCATGTTGACCTCTTCAATGTTTCACAAAGTATGGTACACATAGAGTTGTTTTTGTAGGATATACATAGACAGAAAACATACTTCTTTCCATTTTTCTGACCTTATTGAGTCAAATAAAACATCTCTGTTTTGTACCACAGTTTGTTTATAATTTTTTCCTTTCTTAACAAAGTTAAATCCTCAGGCTCAAAATCTTCAGCTGACTCTATCTTTAGGTATTTAGATAGGACTTTGTAGCATTGCTTCATTTTCAAAATGTTTATTTTTTGGTTGTCTGATGTTTATGTTAGCATCCTGTTTCCCATTGTAAAGGTAGTATATTTTTTTAATGAAATACCTTTAATTTAAAAAAAATTCAGTTGAAATAAAAATAGTAAGCAACAAGAATTCATATGAAGTGAGACCATAGCAAAACTCATGAGGGCATTATGCTAATGCAGAATTTCAATTACTATGTGTTAACTCATTGTTTTCCCCATTACCTATGAGATCAATGTCTCAGTTTTGTAAGTGTGGGGACTGAAGCTAAGTGATTCCAGATTTTTCAGAGAGTTATAGATAGTTCCTGTGTCTTAGAGACTCAGTTCAGTTCAGTTCAGTTGTTCAGTCTTGTCTGACTCTTTGTGACCCAAGAACCACAGAACTCCAGGACTCCCTGTCTATCACCAACTCCTGGAGTCCACCCAAACCCATGTCTATTGAGTCGGTGATGCCATCCAGCCATCTCATCCTCTGTCATCCCCTTCCCCTCCTCCCCCTCTCAATCTTTCCCAGTATCAGGGTCTTTTCAAACGAGTCAGCTCTTTACATCAGGTGGCCAAAGTATTGGAGTTTCAGCTTCAACATCAGTCCTACCAATGAACACCCAGGACTGATCTTTAGGATGGACTGGTTGTATCTCCTTGCAGTCCAAAGGACTCGCAAGAGTCTTCTCTAACACCACAGTTCAAAAGCATCAATTCTTCTGCACTCAGCCTTCTTTATAGTCCAACTCTCATATCCATACATGACCACTGGAAAAATCATAGCCTTGACTAGATGGACTTTTGTTGACTCAGCTTGTCAGCAAATGCCCCTTCTTTACAACAATGCCTACAAAAATTAAGACACTGAATTTCTCCTCCATAGAAATTCTAGCCCCAGTTATGTGGTTCATTGTCTCTGACATTGGCCAAATGACTGTGGGAATTGTCAGTCTGTAACAAATAGTCTGTCAGATATTTCTTCAATCAATATTTGTTCATTCAATTTCCATGGAGAAATGCAGTCAAAGGTCTGCAATCATGACTAGCTAAAAGCAGTTCTCAGAAAGGCAGGGGAAAGAGAATGCTTTTACAGAGGGACAGAGAAGTTGAGAAAGCTGTAGTAAAGAGTCCATGGCTTCTTACTGGATGAGTTTTGCTCAGAAAGAGGAGTCTTTCTTTTTCCTGTTGGGCTCTACAGTCTCAGGGTGTGAGAGCTTCTTCTTCTGTATTTTAAAATCTGTTTAAGTTTCTATTTATTAATTTTTTAATGTAGCTTTAAGTAACTATGTCTTTAAAAAAATATAATTTAGAAGTAATCACTGACCTGGAGTTATAAATAAATGGAAATGGTCTATGTATAATCCCTTTAAAAACACCTCAAATAAACTTATTTTGTTGATTGTAGCAATTCATATCACTTGCATGTCAGGCAGATAACTTAAAGGATTCTCATGTTCTTTCTTCTGATACCATCCATTTGTAAAGATTATAACTCAGAAAAAAAATTGAATGAAGATACTATTAAAAGAGAAGTCCTAAATAAGTCTAAAACTTTCCATTTAATAAATGACTCAATAAAGTCTACAAGATTGAAAAGCTTTGGCTAGATGGGTTAAGAGAGAATGCAAAATAATATATTTGCATACGTTTTGCTGCAGAATTGAATTAGATGTCACATCTTCTCGAGGTTCAGGGCAAAAATCACAGATGTAGCTATGACTAGAGAATTGAGATGGATAGCTTTTATTATTCTAAGAAGTAGATTGTGATATTACTCAAAAGAAACCAAAGAGAATACATTTCATTTATTTGATGAGCATATTTGGACAGATTTGAATGTACACAATGGAAACAACTATATAAAAAATTTCAGTTCCATTCATCCTAGCTCTGTTGATACATAAATCATGTTTGGCTAAAATACTCATTTAAGTATCAAAGTCTTAGGTTTTTTCTATTGGAGAAGGAAATGGCAACCCACTCCAGTATTCTTGCCTGGAGAATCCCATGGATGGAGGAGCCTGGTGGGCTATAGTCCACAGGGTCGCAAAAAGTCAGACACAACTGAGCAACTTCACTTTCACTTCATATAACTATAGAATTGTATTAAAATAAATTTTTAATGGATTGACTTTTACCAAAATTCAAATCATATCTCGTGAGCTAGTTTTTTTTTTTTAACCTTTTTTAGAAAGTCACATTTGTTTTTATTCTTTGCTTCAAAATGACTAAGAGCTTTGCCTACATGAGGAAAATAGCTTGCCTGTGTTGCTCCAATTAAGGACAGAGAAAGAAAGCAAATTAGTTATTATGTTTAAGCAACTAGAGTGAAAATTTTCTGAATTTATTCTTTTGATCTCTGTGGTGTACTTAGGATGCATGCTATGTTATCATCTCCTGAATATATAGACTATAAAAGATATGGGACATAATTGGGGTTTTATTAAGGACTATTGGTAAAAAAAAATAAATAAATAACACCTAGAAGGTGGAGTAAATTCATTGAAAGTATAGTGGAACCACTTTACTTAGAGGTCTATAGTTAATAATTACATAATGTGGTCAAATGCTATCTATATAGTATATGTGAGATTCTAAGGCATTAAAATCAAATTAATGTTGATACTGACACTCTATAAATCTTAAGGAAATTTTAGTAGAACAATTCTAGTAGAAATTTAGCAGACTAGCAAAGGTATATGAAGAGTTGAAATCTTTCCCAAGAAATATGAAATGGATGTGATCAGTCTAATTTTCAGAAACATTCTCAGTTAAGTCAATTAAATGAAAAACAAAGTTAAGTTCATTTAAGTTTTTCTAAGAGGGCACCCCCCAAATAATGTTTCTACTGTCTTAATTGGGTTTTTATGATATTTAGAGGTTATTATGTATCCTGTGTACAAGCTTAAGCTTATCTCTTTTCTGATGTCAGGCAGTATTTCAGAACAAAATGAGGATAGAATTAGAATAAGGATTTTTAGCATATAAAATCAATGTTCTTATTAATATCAATTTTGACCCAAGACAAATGGAAAACTTAACAGGCACATGAAAATTACTGCTGGTAAGTTTGAATCATCAGGCCTCAAGTCACAAATGAGCCATGTCACCCATAGCTTTAATTAAGAATCCATCTTGTTATCACTATTTCAACATATAATAAATACATATCTGTATTGTGGCTTCATTTATATTGACTAGCCCTAGCCAAAGAGAAGAAAACAATTATTTTTAAAAAGAGCCAATTTTTGTACTTTAAGAGAGAAGCACAAAATTAGTAGGAAGATGGAGAGAAAGCCATTTTCTGAAAACCACAGAAGTCTGTGGGATAAAGAGTGGAACACCAATATGGTTTAAATATATTTGAGATATTTATAGAGGGTATCAAACATTGCTACTTGTTTTAGATTGGTTATGTGTCAATACCTGTTTTGGGTAAAGATATATTGGCATAAATTGTATATGTAACATAATGACTGATGACAGTATAATATGGAACAACATAAGCTTGTAGCCATTACCATCTTCCCTAAACATTATTTCAAAAGAAAAAGAACAGAGTTCAAGAATTTTCAACTAAGGATGTGGACCTACCATTTGTTAATAAATAATTGACTAATCCATAAGTATTTGAAAAAAGAAAGAGGCAAACAAAATGCTAATGGCTGTTAATACCAACAATTTATATATTTAACTCATATTAAACCTGAATATTCAGAGATAAAGAGCATCAGAAAGGAAGATCCAGAGTTCACAGTTTCAGTTTTATGTTTTAGTTCTTTATGTCTGGCAAGAACCTCATCCCCTGCAGCACTGTGCTGTTATGCATGAAGAGGTCTAAGTAAGCCTTTTAAGAATATGTAGTACTGTTTTCAGAGTGCCAAACAGTTTGGGAAAGGTCACATATTACAAAAATAAGAAAAATTAACATAATGTAAAAGTAGTAGATTTTCCATTATCTTTTATATAAAATAAAGGTATTACACTAGAATTGTTTAGTATGTATATAACATAAGCATAATATCACCATTCTCTTTTTTTTGCCATGCTCTTACTAGAGCATTTCAACTATCCATGCATGACCTATTTTCTTTCCAATAGCCTGTGTCTCTTACAGACCTTCATATTCCTTAAATTTTATAGTTACCACCTTCCTCTTAAACCATTGTGATTATACCTTAATCTTAAATAAGGTACTATTTGTTTTTACTTGTATTAGATTTTTATGTAATTGGCATCATATTGTGGTTATATTCTGTAACTTTTTCTTCAGGAGTATCTTTATATAATACCTATTATGTGTGTTTGGGTGAAATTCATGTTTCATTAGTATGCAATATTCCACCAAATGACTTGCCTTAATTTACTTTTGAATTTTGCTTATGATGTTTCAGTTTGTTATTAAAAGTATATGCTTTAATAAACTGTGCTTCTGACACCTGTCCAATGCATGTTTGTTGGTGTTCACATGCAAGAATTCCCACAATACATGTGTAAGAAGAGATTGTTCTTGTTTAGTTGCTAAGTTGTGTCCCCAGAGTGGGGAGGAGCAGTGTGGAGGCAGAGACAACAGTTGTAAGTAGGTGACCGAGAAAGATGTCTGTCATATTTGGTAAGAGCACAGGACTGAAACCTATACCCTCATCCCAGCCCCAAACTCCCAATCCCCTTTATCCTTGTTTTTCAGTTGCTATGTCTGACTTTCGCTACCCCACTGACTACAGCATGCTAGGCTCCCCTGTCCTTCACTATCTCCCCAAGTTTTTGCTCAAATACATGTCCATTGAGTTGATGATGCCGTCTAACTCTCATCGTCTGCTCTCCCCTTCTCCTTTTGCATTTGATCTTTCCCAACATCAGGGGATTTTCCAGTGACCTGGCTCTTTGCATCAGGTGACCAAAGTATTGGAACTTCAGCTTCAGTATACTAAAGGAAATAAATCCTAAAGGAAAGATTTCTATCCTAAAGGAAAGAAATTCTGAATGTTCAGAATAGAATCCTAAGCTTCAGCTTCAGCATTAGTCCTTCCAATATTCAGGATTGATTTCATTTAGGACTGACTGATTTGATCTCCTTGCCATTCAAGGGGCTCTCAAGAGTCTTCTGCAGCACCACAATTCAAAAGCATCAATTTTTCATAACTCAGTCTTCTTTATGGTCCAACTCTTACACCCAGACATGACTACTGGAACAATCGTAGCTTTGACTATGCACACTTTGGTCTGAAAAGTAATGCCTCTGCCTTTTAATACACTGTCTAGTTTTGTCATAGCTTTTTTTTTTTTTTTCCCCAAAGAGCAAGCATCTTTGAATTTCATGGCTGCAGTCATCATCCACAGTGATTTTGGAGCCAAAAGATAATAAAATCTGTCACTGTTTTTACTTTTTCCCCTTCTATTTTCCATGAAGTGCTGGGACCAGGTGTCATGATCTTAGTTTTTTGAATGTTGAGTTTTAAGCCAGTGTTTCCACTCTCCTCTTACATCCTAACCAAGAGGCTGTTTAGTTCTTCTTCACTTTCTGCTGTTAGAGGGATATCATCTGCATATCTGAGGTAGTTGATATTTCTCCTGGCAATCTTGATTCTAACTTAGTGATGAATTATAGGATATATTATTCCTCTATTTTTCAAGATGATGTCATAGTGTTTTCCAAAGTATTCTAATCTACCTATCGTCCATGTTGTGTAATAGTTCCCATTCATTTACAATGTTCTCTATAATTGGAACTAGGTTTCCTCATTGGTGACCTTCAAGATGGTATAAAATGGTGCTTATTATAGTCTTAATTTGCATTTCCTTTATAACATATGTAGTTGAAAAGGTTTTTTTAGCAATTAATTATTCTTGCTGCCTTTTTAATAAAATTTTCATCTGGATCTTTCATTTATTTTTTTTAATGAATATTAAGTGCTTCGTCTTTTTTGTGATTTATATTCATTATGTGTTTAGTTTGTTACATTTTTGTTAGTTAATAGTGCTACAAATATCTTTCCCCATATTTTACCCAGTCTTTCCACTTCTTTTATTATTGAAGTATGATAAAATATCAATTTTTATTAAATTGGATTTACCAACATTGTTGTGGTTAGCATTTAGTGTCTCTTGTCAAAAAGAATTTGTCAAATAAGATAAAATCATACTTCTGTAACTTCTACTAAATGATAAACTATTACTTTTGCATTTAGGTCTTTAAGCAGTCTTACTTTTGATTGAAAGTGGTCTGGTAGGATGCAAAACCCTATTTTTCCTATTGAAATAAATAATTTTCTCATCTTCATTTATTGAGCATCTACTCCTTGACCCAGTAATATGTGATGTCTTCTATATTAAATTCTAGATTTCCATATGTAACTGACCTTTCTCTGTATTCTTTCATCCACTTCCTTTATTAATCTGTGTGTATCTTCAAAAACAACCATTATCTTAGCTTCTAACAACACAAATTAATCCATCTGATTTTGAAATCCAGGTATGTTTGATAAATATTTACAACTGTGTACAGATTACTTCCTCAGAATTATGTTTATGAGACTTAGTCATGTTGTGTGTAGGAGGAGACTTTCTAGTTATGACCGTATAGTATTTAATAAATAGAAAAGCATGTTTAAGCATCCTGTCATTCATAGACATTTAGGCTGCATTGAGTTTGGAGCTATGGCATATAGTGCTTCCGTGAGCAGTTTTAAACATGGCTTTTGGTACATGTATGTCTGCATTACTGTTGGATGCATCCTTACTGCTTTAGTGTTACCTTGTGTTCATTAGAGTTTTTAATGTAGGGCTGCTGAAAACAAATTCTTTCTTCTTCTTTTTTTTTTTTTTTTAGCTTAGGGATATCATTATTTTGCTGTACTTTTGAGGGATGTTTTCATTATATATAGAATTCTAAGTTATTATTTCTTTTCTTTTCTTTTTTTTAAATTTTCTTTCAGATTTTCAAGGATGCTATCACTTTGTATTCTGGTTTCCATTATTTCCATTGCCGTCTTATTGTTGATCCTTTAAGTATTGTGTCTTTTTCTGTGGCTACTTTTAAGAATTTCTTTCTGTCTTTTCTTTTCAGCAGATTTGCCATGATAAGCCTAGGTGTGATTTTCTTTGTTTATATTATGTTTAGCCTTCATAGTGCTTTTAAATCTCTGGCATGGTATTTTGTCAGTATTGAAAAATTCTTCATTTTACCTTCAAATACTTTTCTGGCTAATTCTCTTTCTCCTCTTCTTGGATCTGGCTGCATTTATGTTGACATTTTTTTCACGTTTCATATATCTCTTTCTTCTTTAATGTGTTTTTTTTCCAGATTTTATTTCTGTTTATTTAATATTTTAAAAAGATTTTCTTCAGTGAGTGGCTAAATACTTAACCAAATACTTAGCTAAATAACAAACCATAAAAGCATAAATATTTTATTTTTTTTTAAGGCCCTGAATGGAGTTCTGTTTGACCTAGTAGAAGTTACTAATCATTTTTTTTCCTTTCATGCTTCAGATTGTTCTCTGTTGTCCAGAGTTCCAGGATATGTCTCTTCTATTCTGCTGTATTTTACTGACATTGAATCCTTTAGTTCTTAATTTCAATGATTGACGATTTAGCTATAGAATTCCCATTTACTTCTTTTTTTGCAAATCTCTGCTTAGATTCTCTGAGATTTTAATATTTTCACAATTTATTCTATTGCTGGTTTTTCCCTTTGTAAATTGCTCCTGCATGTTGGTATGCTTGATTGACAAGTATTGATTGATTAGTGGATACTGGGCTATGAAACTTAGGGGAACATTTAAGGCCCTGAATGGAGTTCTGTTTGACCTAGTAGAAGCTACTTTTGATTTTGGCAGACAAATTATAGCAGTTGCCTCTCTCAATCTGAGTTTGATCTGCTTCCAAGCAGGTTTTTAGGCTCTCTGAGTTGTTAGCACTTATGCATATGTTGTTTGCTTTCAAGAGTCCCAAAGGAAAGCTTGAAATTGTTTACTAGGTCTCCTAAATAATGATATTTTTATTCATCAAGCATTAACAGAAGGTGAAAAGCCCTGTCAGTTCTCAGATTTGTAACCTACTACTCAGCTTCTAACCTCTCAGCTGCTGTTTAAATATTAGCAAATACAAGGAGAGAAGCTAGCCTGGATGTACAGAGATCAACTCAGTATGCGTCCCCTCCCCTGAGGATGTTTGCCTATCAAGTCCTTGCTTCTTAGTTCTCCGATGCCATAAAGTGCTCATTATTTCAATTTATTGAATTTTTCTACTCATCTTCATTGGAAAAATCCATCATGAATAAACTATCCAACTTTTTCAAAAAGTGGAAGATTTGACTTCAATATACTTTTGAGAATCAACTTGTAAAACCATATAGTCCTGAAGAATATTATTTGGAATCACATTAAAACTGTAGATCAATCTGTAAATAATAACAGTGTTATAATATTTAACCTTTATGCTCACCAACATGATCTCACTCTTATCACTGGCATCTTATCATATCCTAATAATATTTTATAGTTTTCTCTAAGACATAGAAGTCTTAGAGAATTTTCTTATGATTTAATCCAAAGCACTTTATATTCTTGGAGACTATTTAAATTATTTCTTCTTTCAAATGACATTTTCTAGTTGTTTGATGCAGCCCTAACTTTATCCTTGTTGATCTTAGACAAGTTGCCTTATAAAACTCTGTTATCTCTTAAAAATTTGTAATTATTTTATGAACATTTATCTGTATAAAAATATTATCTTTAAATAATTAGAATAATTTTTAATATATTAGTGCTACAATTTTACATGCTTTATTTATAGTAACACACCCATATTATGAGTTTTGTATACTAATATGTTTACTATATTACATTGGCCCATTTTCACAATTTATGAAAAAATATTTTTCAGTCTCTTACTAAACCCATCAGTGTCTTCAGCATTACATCAGCTACTTTTTGAATAGTAAAAGTATTACAAATTACATCCTGTGGTCCTCCATTGGAGATGTTTGATATACTGAAGTGTTTAAATTCCTATGTGATGCTATCACTTGAAAATTTATCCAGTGTTTTAAGTACCCATCTGCATGTCTTAAAACAATTATCTTGAATAGCCTTGTATACGTATTCATTATTTCATGTTGTTAACAACTTGAATTAGGATGAGGTGCATTTGTTATAAAGTTGATGAGCCAAAATTGTTAAATTTAACTGACATTGATAGTTTACATTCCAGTTCACTCTTTGAGTTTTATTAACACATACCCTGGGTTTTGACAAAGATATAATGGTATTAATCCATCACTGCTGCTGCTGCTGCTAAGTCACTTCAGTCATGTCTGACTCTGTGTGACTCCATAGACGGCAGCCCACCAGGCTCCCCCGTCCCTGGGATTCTCCAGGCAAGAACACTGGAGTGGGTTGCCATTTCCTTCTCCACTGTAGTATCATATAGAATAGTTTCACTGTCTGAGAAAGCTCCTATGCTCCATCCTTCCCCCTCTTCTTCCTGAATCCTTCACAAAACACTGATCTTTTAATTATGTCCAGAGTGTTGCCTTTTATAGAAAGTCATATAATGGGACTCATACAGAATGTAACCTTTTCAAATTTGGCTTCTTTCACTTATCAATTAGATGCAATTTAAGTTTCTACTGTGGCTTTCATTCTACCATGTCACTTTTTTATTGCCGAATAATATCTTATTGTAGGAATATGCCACAGTTTACCTATTCACCTACCAATGGACATCTTGGTTCCTTCCATGTTTGGCAACTATAAATAAAGCTAAAAACATTAGAAAGTATGTTTCTGGGGTATGTTAGTTTTCAGCTAATTTGGGTAAATACCAAGATGCTTAATTAGTGGATCATTTGATGAGTATGTTTAGTTTTGTAGGAAAGTGTCAAACTATCTTTCAAAGGAGCTGTATACCATTTTGCATTCCCACAAGCAGTGATTGAGAATTCCTGTGATTCTACATGCTAGTCAGCATTTGATATTGGCAGTGTTTTGGATTTTATTCATCTAACAAGCCCAGTAGGTTTATAGTGGTATCTTGTTTTTATCTGCAGTTTCCTAATGATGTATGATGTTGCCCTTTTTTTCTTATGCATGCTTGCAATCGGCAGGTTTTTTTTTTTCATGAGATATCTGTTTAGATCTTTGATCCATTTATAATTTTGAATTAGATTTTTTTTAATTGTTGAGTTTTAAGAGTTCTTTGTCTATTTTTGGTAATAGTCCATTCAGACATATGTTTTGCTAATATTTTCTTCCAGGCTGTGGCTTGTATTTCAATTCTCATATAATGCTCTGATGTTTTGAATGTTATATATGAACTTTATAATTGTTATCATTTTATGCCAGTCATTATTTTTCTATGTTTACCTTGTTATTAGGGCTTCCCAGGTAGCTCAATTGGTAAAGAATCTGCCTGCAATATGGGAGACCTGAGTTTGATCTCTGGGTTGGGACGATCACCTGGAGAGGGGCATGGCAACCCACTCCAGTATTCTTGCCTGGACAATTCCATAGGGAGAGGAGCCTGGCAAGCTACAGTTGATTGGGTTGCACAGAGTCAGACATGACTGACCAAGTAATTTTACCTTTCACCTTTTTATTTAACATTTCTTATTTTCCTTCAGACTGTCCTTCTGGAATTTTCCCCTTTTTTCATGAAATGAATTGCTTAGATTCTATTGTCATAGAATCTGCTTGTGATGATCTTTTTAAATTTACTTCTCTGAAAGTGATTTTTCTTTAATTGAAATTCTCTTTTTAAAGTGTATTAATACACATTTAAACACATTAATTTGAAAAAATTACAATTACTCTGAATTTCTCTGTGTCCAGAGAAATGCAACTTTCTTGAGGTTAATAGCATCTCCTTTTTCTGTCTTCTAAATCTCATATGAGGTCTCATTGATAAAATTTTAATCCAATAGCTCTGGGGAAGGTAATTCTTTACAATGTAGTTCTTTTATTTCTTGGGCCATGCTGAGGCTAACTTAGAATCGAATGATAAAGCAGTATTTAACCCAATACACATTGTAAGGTTAAAGCCTCACTGAAAGTGATATTTGGGCAAAGCCTTGAATGATTTAAAGAAATAAATCACTAAGTTGCCTGGAGAAAAAGCATGATACACTGCATGGGTCCTGAGATGGGAGCAGTCCTAAGTGTGTTTTAAGCAAGTAGTCTTTGTGGCAGGAACAGAGTAAGCCAGGGGGAGAGAAGTAGTGGACATTTGAAAGTAAATAATAGAGACCATAGCATGCAGACACTTCTATGCTTTATTTTATTTTTGTTTTTACTCTTAGTAAGATGGGAAACTGTTGGAAGGCTTAGAGTAAAGTAGAGATGCTGTTGAAATAATTTCCCTTCCTTTGTAAACAGCTAATCATTTATCTTTGCATATGATTAAAAAATAAGTTGTCAAAATCAAGCAGGCATTAAAGATTTTGGTAAACACAAAGTATAAGTGTTTATTACATTGAAGTATTTTCTTGGATTCTTTCTCCTCAGTAAATGATTTACAAGCCCATGTGAGGCATCAACCCAGTCTTGCTGACTTTCTGTATTAAGTGACAATACAAATATCCCCCTTTTTAGAAGTTAGCTTCATGCCACTTCAGCTTTATGAAAGACTTAAATTGGTACCAGTTTTTGCCATCCAGAATAAACTTTAACAGGATTTTCACTTTTAGGGGAAAAGAAGTAAAAATTGCCTTCAGTGTTTGTTCTTTGATCTGTAATACAGGGAGTGCACACCGAGAGCCTGAGCCTGGCATTACCAAGCCCCTCCCCAGAGGCCTATGCTCAGCATCTCAGCACCAAGCCACCGTGGCTTTGAACTCTGTGATCACCTGTGTTTTATCTTGATTTATTATTTTCATCCTATTCTTTAGTAANATTGTTAATTACATACCACAGATTAGACTCACTAGGATTCCTGGAGTTAAGCAGACAAATAACTATAATTTGAACAGAAACATAACACGTAACCTAGCAGTTTGGCTGTCACATGCATTTCCATATAATATAGATATCTAAAAATGATACTTGTAGGTCTGACATGAATTTGAACTGAACTTTTAATTATGAGCATGACTATTACCATGAAAGCAAACATTTGAATAAGAAAAAAACAAGTAATCAATATGAGTATTTACACCTAATACCTAATAGTAAAAGAAAGAGAAGTTGTGAAAGTTAAATGCTACAGTGAGATTTTTTTCTCTGAGGGAAATGAAAACAGTAAATCAAAAAGATATTGTATCTCCATGTTCATAGCAATGTTATTTAAAATAAGCAAGATAAGGAAACACTCTAAGAGTCCATTGATAGATGAATGAATATATGAATATATATATATATATATATATATATATATAATTCAACTGTCAAAAAAGGAAACCCTGCTATTTGCAATGATATGGATGGACCTTAGGACTTCATGCTCAATGAAATGTCATAAAATGACTGATAGTATATGGTCTCATTTATGTGTGAAATCTAAAACAAAACAACCATCCAACCCCACTCAAACTTGTAGAAAAGGAGATCAAATTTGTGGTTATGGAAGGTACGGTGTATGGGGGGATTGATAAAGAGGATCAGAAGGAACAAACTTCCACTCATAAGATAAATACATGTCAGGAATATAACATACATTGCGAGTATAATGTACAACATGGTACATGGTATATTTGAAAGTTGCTAAAAAAGTAAATCCTGATTCTCATTGCAAGGAAAAAGATTTTTTTCAGTTTTTTTTTGGTTTGTTTGCTTCTATATGAGGTTATGAATGTTAACTAAACTTAATTGGTAATCAATAAAGAATATTTTAAGCCAAGTCAATATGCTTTATACCTTAAGCATGTACAGGGCAGTCCATTAGCTGTGTCTCAATAAAACTGGAAAAGAATGCATTACAATAATAATTTAATTGTTTTCATCAAATTATTGGATATTAAAAGTTAGGATGCCTATGGCCCAGCTCCATTCTGAAGATATTTGTAGATTTCCTGAAGACAAAAGATTTTGAATAAGGTTAAATAAAAGGTAGGTTAAATAAAAGGAAAATTTTGTTTCACCAGCAGACACCATTCCTAATATTGTTTACATCTTCTTTTTGAAGGGAAAATAGCAGAGGAATTGGGATGATTCCTTTTCTCTATTAATCAGTTAGTGACTGAATTAAATGGCCAAACATGGGAGCAGCCAGGGCTTCCCCTGTAGGTAAACCATTAACAGAAAGATAAATTAGGAAATAAAATACAGTAAATATACTAAACTAGTAATAAATGAAATCTACCTCAAGTATTAAATACATTAAAATACTCCTCAAAACAGTTGGCAGGTAGGTTTTAGTTCTTATGTTTATTGATTGTCTGGATCTGTATGCACAGCAATCAGAAACTTTGCTTTGATTCCCTGTAACTCTTGTAGATAATCATCAATTAAAATGAACCGTTTATACATATTTAGCACTGAACAGTGTTTTCAGAAATGCAGGTTACAAATAAATACATGCTAAATGAACAAATAAAATATTAAAGTTTTAGTATAAATACTAATCCTTAGTGCAATTTTATAAACATTTAAAGGACCACAATTAATAAATAAGATTGGTGTGGCTTTCATGTTTCTTTAAATGTTTACAATTTTTGTAATTATGTGAATTTGTTGTTGTTGTTTTCATTGCTAAGTCATGTCTGACTCTTTCGTGACCCCATGGACTCTTGTCCATCAGGCCCCTCTGTTCATGGAATTTCCCAGAGAAGAATACTGGACTGGGTTGCCATTTTCTCCACCTGACCCAAGAATTGAACCTGTGTCTCCTGTGTTGGCAGACAGATTGTTTATCACTGAACCACCAGGCAAGCCCAAATATGTGAATGGGGTTTATTAGTTCTTTGTGTATATTTAAAGAAGTTGAGATTCAGAGAATAAAAATGGCTTTACTCAATGGTATTAAACATCTCTTTGGGAACAGGAAGGTTTTGAAACATAAACAACAGTCAAACTAGAGAAGTGAGCTGTATAGAAATATACCTTTTTATAGCCAAAGCATAAAGTGAATCTTATGGACATGTGGGTATTTTTGAAATATACGTTCAATTTGTGAAGTTCTTGAACATACCCAATTGCCAAAAAAATCAATTTGTCTACTACCTCTGATACAATCTTTGTCTCTGAAATTCACAGTAGAAAAATATGAACCAATGATGCTTTCTGAACATTTCTTATAAATCCCAGACATTTCCTCATGGCTTTCAAGTCAATCACTGACCTGGCCTAACCTTAGTTACTGAACTGAAGAGATTATGACTCAGGACAGACTTGCCCCATGCAGACATCAAAAGAGGAGCCACTGAAGAAAATTGAAATTTAGTTACTTGATCTTCATGAGATTGAGGTCTAATCCTTTCCTTTGCCAGAGTCAATGGGCAGTTGTCTAAATTTCAACTTATTTTTAGAGTGATATAGAGCAGAGATGTGAAACACCATGAAAATATTTCAAAACAGACACAGTGCAGCTGAAATACATATCCAAAAGTAAGATGCTTTCATTAACTTGATAAAGGCAAAGAGGACACCAGTAGACTACAATAGTGTGAAGTGCTAAAAACTATTTTTTTGATGATGCCAATAAAGTCCACCCCAAAACATAAACATAATAATAATTTTCAAAATCGTTAAGTACATCATAAAGTTAAAAATGACTTTGACTTTGTATAGGAGAACTTGAATAGTACAAACAGTACCAGAAATAATATTATTACGGACATGAACTAGAATAAGCCTTGGGAGTTGGTGATGGACAGGAAATCCTGGCATGCTGCAAGTTTGTGGGGTAGTAAAGAGTCAGACATGACTGAGTGACTGAAAAAAAAAAAATGTAAGGATAATTGTCTTTCAGACTTGATAGTTTTTTATATTGAGAACAACATCTTAGTTAATAATTTTTGAGTCTTCATATACCAGGCTTTGAGAAGCATTATTTCATATAAGCCTCAGATAAACCCCACATGGCAGGTATTTTTCCATATGGTAGGTAATATTTTCATGCCCCATTTATAAATGAGTAAAATAAAGCTGAAAAGGAATTTTAATATTGCTTCAATTCTTAAGAGTATGTGGTACAGCTAGACTGGAGTCACAATGCACAGAAGGGCCTGAGATCTTGATTAGATATTACAGTATAATGTCTCATATGTAAAGAGCTTGCTCGTTATTATTTGTTTTCATTATATTAACTTTAAAATTTTATAATTTTTTAATACTTTTTCCTAGAAATGATTCTTGCCAACGAGTCTTAAAAATTCATAAAATAATCAATGTTAAAGAAAATATCCATTTCTGGGGGAGAGGGAGAAGAACTAATTGATAGGAGATAAAGAGTACCAAGAAATATAGACTCCTGGGGCAACTAATTTCTAATATTCAAATATGTAACATTATACTAATAAAATATATACAAAGGAAAATAAGTTGTTTAGGATTTGAAACTGTAAAAACAACAATTTTTATGCTATGTTCTATTGTTATCATATTTTTCATTAACAAGAAATGCATGTTTTTATAAGTCCCAAACCTCAAAAGATTTTAATAAGTAAATAAATAAAGTAGGTATTAAAAATATAAGCAATGTTGAAGGACCTTTTTCCTAACTGGCCAGAGAAATAAGGTATAACTGCATTTTTACATTAGGTTCTACAAATTCATAAACAAGTTAACTGGTTTTTGTTTTAACATCAGAAGACATGTTACTTGGGACAGTCATAAAAGTGCACTGAGACGACCCAGAGGGATGGTATGGGGAAAGAGGAGGAAGGGGGGTTCAGGATGGGGAACATGTGTATACTTGTGGCGGATTCATGTTGATGTACGGCAAAACCAATACAATATTGTAAAGTAATTAACTTCCAATTAAAATAAATGAATTTACATTTAAAAATAAAAAATAAAATAAAAAACCATGTACAATTTAACTATAAATCAACAAAGAAATTTTAAAGAAACTAAGATCTAATAAAGCAATCAGTTCAGTTCAGTTGAGTCGCTCAGTCGTGTCTCTTTGCGACCCCATGAATCGCAGCACCCAAGGCCTCCCTGTCCATCACCAACTCCCAGAGTTCACTCAAACTCATGTCCATCAAATCAGTGATGCCATCCAGCCATCTCATCCTCGGTCATCCCCTTCTCCTCCTGCCCCCAATCCCTCCCAGCATCAGAGTCTTTTCCAATGAGTCAACTCTTCACATGAGGTGGCCAAAGTACTGGAGCTTCAGCTTTAGCATCATTCTTTCCAAAGAAATCCCAGGGCTGATCTCCTTCAGAATGGACTGGTTGGATCTCCTTGCAGTCCAGGGGACTCTCAAGTGTCTTCTCCAACACCACAGTTCAAAAGAAATAAAAGAATAACGTAAGCACTAAAAAAAAAAAAGCATCAATTCTTTGGCGCTCAGCCTTCTTCACAATAAAGCAATAGGGGACCAAAAAATTCCATTATGATAAAACTAATAATTATTCTGAAAGTCACACAAAACAGAACACATGTGACAAAAATAAAATAGTTAATGAGGAATCACAAGGAATATGAATGAAAACAGAAACTGAAAATACTTCAAAGATGCTTATATATGTGGATGAAAAAGAAAACTTGACAAGTATTCTTATAGAGAAAAATAAACTTTAAAAGAACAGAAAAATAACATATAATCCTCTGTGACAAGAAACTGATTTGGGGAGTCATTTAATAATTTAAGATAATCCCTTACCATAATAAAGATATAAATTATTTTCACTTGATACTAATAAATAGTTTAGAAACAATATTATAAATATATTTTAAACATTATATTAAAGTGTTTTTAAAAAATAAAATAAAATAAAAGAACAGAAAAAATATTCAGAAGCCAAAAGTATTAAAGATTACTCTAAGGGGAAAAAATCTGAAAGAAAAAATTGAGTATATCTTATTTCAGGAAACATGTACACAGCATTTGATACAGAGAAATATATATGGAATCATATTTCTTGAATTTACTGAACTTTTTGAATCATTCAAGTAAAATAAGAAATTTAACTTTTTTTTTTTAATGTAACGTCTAAATATAGCATTTATGATTCTGGCTTGGAGAGATGGAATCAACTCTTAAAGAAACTGTGAAATTTAGGAAACTTTGTCAAGGAAAAAACAGGTCATTGTAATAGTAAGGATGATTGAAATATTTAAACAACAAAATGTAGATTAAATGACTGGATATTTTGCTTCAAAACTAATAATTATTATAAACATTGACAGTGAAAAACTGGCAATAAAGAAAAAAAATCCTCATAAGTTGCTGAATCAGATGATTTAATGATGTATAAAACTGAAAAATCCCTACTTGAAGTACATAAGTATAATTTTTTTAATTCAGAAAAAAATATTAGGACAGACATTTTAAACCATGGACATACTTTTATCTCTCAAGTAAAAAATCAACTAGAAGGTAAAATATCACTGAAATATGAAATTACAATTTAGTTGGATTTCCAAGAACTCTGAATGTTTTACAGACATAGTTCAAAAATAAACAGATTCCAGCATGTTAAAATTTAAAATAATTTCTTTTTATAGCCCCAAAGCAATTCTTTATAAAATAGGTGTGTGGCTGAAGAAATAGTCAATTGAAATAGAGTGATATTTTCAACTTCCCAATTGTATGATTTCAAATAAAGATAAATGCATCACTCTGCATTTAGAAACTGAATGTACAGTAGAATATGTTATAAAAGCATACCTGTCTGTCTTTCACTTTCTCTTTGTATCTCTATGGATAGATTGAGCAATACTACCCAAAATTTAAAATGCTAGTTTTAATCAGGGAGAGTTAGGGGGATTTTATTTTTACTTTTCTATATCCCTAGAATTATTGTAATATGCATTAAATCTATCAACTAATTTACCATTTTCCATATGAAAGAAATATTATAGAATAAAATCAGTCACTAAGTCGTGTCCGACTCTGGAACCCCATAGCCTTTAGCACATTGGGCACCTCTATCCTCTATTATCTCACTGTTTTATCAAATTCATGTGTATTGCATCTTTGATGTTATCTACTATCTCATCCTCTGTCAGCCCCTTCTCCTGTTGCCTTCAGTCCCTCCCAGCATCAGGGTCTTTTCCAGTGAATTGGCTTTGATCATCAGGTGGTCAAAGTATTGGAGCTCCAGTTTCAGCATCAGTCCTTCCAATGAATATTCAGGGTTGATTTCCTTTAGGATTAATAAGTTTGATCCCCTTGCAGTCCACAGGACTCTCAAGAGTCTTCTCCATCACCGCAATTCAAAAGCATCAGTTCTGTGCTCAGTCTTCTTTATGGTCCAACTCTCACATACAGTAGAGTATGTGAGAGTAAAAACCATAGCTTTGACTGCACAGACCTTTGTTGGCAAAATAATAGTTTTCCTTTTTAATATGCTGTCTATGTTTGTCATAATTTTCCTTCCAAGGAGTAAGTATCTTTTAATTTCATGGCGGCAGTCACTGTCCACGAGTGATTTGGTGCCCAAGAAAAATTCTGTCACTGCTTCCACTTTTTAATTCATGACCCAATGAATATTGGCAATTTGATCTCTGGTTCCTTTGCCTTTTTGACCTATCTTGTCCATCTGGAAGTTCTCAGTTAACGTACTTCTGAATCTTAGCTGGAAGGATTTTTAGCACAACCTTGCTAGCATTTGAACTGAATGTGAATGTATGGTAGTTTGAACACTCTTTGCATTGCCATTCTTCAGGATTGAAATGAAAACTGACCTTTTCCAGTCCTGTGGCCACTGTTGAGTTTTCCAAATTTACTGACATATTAAGTACAGCACTTTAACAGCATCCTCTGTAATTTAAATAGCTCAACGAGAATTCCTTCACCTTCACTAGCTTTGTTCACAGTAATCATTCCTACGGCCCACTTTTCACACTGCTTTACTGAGGTTGAGTAACCACAGCATCATTTATATCTGGGTCATTAAAACCTTTTAATTGCATAGTTCTTTTATGATTCTCTTCTTACTTAATCTCTCTGTTTCTGTTATGTGTTCCCAAAGTACTGAGCAAATTATCCAAATATTTAATATCAAAATGCACTTGTAAACAATGAAGTGTAAAACAGTTGTTCACAGACAGAGTAACTTATATTTATTATCTTTGAGAATGCTAAACTTGGGTTATGTATGTACAGCCCCTGCTATAGACCGTAACAAGTCTCATTATAGGCAATATAGTCAGCTCATCCGTGTATATGATGCTTGGTCATGCAGCAAAACTACTGCACTTTTTAAAGCTATGGACAGTCATTAACAGTGCTCTGACATAACCCCTTTGCAAAAATGCCAAGTTGTTGTTTCATTTAAGTATAAATTGAGTGACTATTCATTCCAGACTCCACACTCTAAAGAGAAAAGATGCCAAGATTTTATCAACCTTGATTATAAACATTGGTCCACCATTTGTATCTGTTGTGTGATCATTTATTCTATTAATGATCATACACGTTTCCATCAGAGTCAATTGGATGAATAACTAACTACTCTTTAAACAAGGTCATTCTCCCATTACTGAATGCCTTAGCCTCATTAATGATAATAAGAGGGAGGGCTGCTGGCCTGCATCAACATGAAATAGGCTTAGTGGGAAACATTCAGAGATCAAAAATAAAATTATAGCTTTCTAAAAGTAATTATTAAAGAATTCATTCTCTCTAGGAAGCAAAATTCAAAGCAATTAAATGGCCCATTTTTGTTGGATATCAAACTGTACATATTCACTGTATGGTACTACATTCAAAAGTTCAAAGTAAATAGCCTGGTTCTTTTATTTTATTGCTATTAATACTTCTGTGATAAAAGAAAAAGAGGAAATGATTCCTTTTCCTCCATCTTTCAACCCTTATGTTTTTGCTTTTTAATTCAATGTCATATATTTTGGGCCCTAAGACACAGTTAGACACTAGTGAGCTTTGTTTCTGGCCTGAAGGTCTTCTATTTAAGTGTTGTTCTTATATTTAAGTTTAGATGTGAACTGAGTGAACACAGATGGGGATTAATGGATTACAAGTTTTCATTGTCTGAAACTGAAAGCTTCCTTTAATAAGGTGCCTGTTAAGTATTTTCCAGTTGCTACATTTTATGATAGTTTAATCTAGTTGAATATTAATTTTATCTTAGAAGTATACATCATTTTTTCTCAAACAAATACGTTAGTGTCACTTAGGGTGCTGGTTATTAATCTATACTTCTAGGTCTCAAGCTCAGTGATTTTGATTTAGTAGGGCTTAGGATCAAAAACCTTAAAAGAAGAGGACCACATTTTGAGAAACACTGAGTTAGACTTGTAGTTGTCAATGATACAGTATATGTTTTCTGAAATAAAAAATGCCTAATAGTTTTATTTCTTTAAGATCCAGTTTCTAGCACCCCCTTCTTTATCCTGCCTCTTCTGCAACTTTGTTTTTGGTAATATATTTGCCAAAAGAATACAAGCATTTCTAAACTTAGCTAATTTTTTCTAGGAAGAAACAATAATGTTGATAAAAATTAACAACTCCATAAAGTCATTTATAGTATATTTGAAATAATTGACTTAATATTTATAGGTTTTGCCCCAATGCATGCAGAAAACTTCAGCCTCTAGCAATAGCTTTTTCATAAGAAGTAAATTTAGGTTCCTGATAATCTGAATGCTCATTTTCCTTTCATATATTATCATGCATAAATAGATCACTTACTCTTATACATTTTAATTAAAAGAAGTAATTTGTGATAATTAGAGTTTAGGTGATTTTAGGGGCTTCCATGGTGGTTCCATTGGTAAAGAATCTGCCTGCAATGTAGGAGACGGGAGGTTCGATCCCTGGGTTGGGAAGATCCCCTGGAGAAGGGAAAGGCTACCCACTCCAGTATTCTGGCCTGGAGAATTCCATGGACTGTATAGTCAGTGGGGTCACAGAGAGTCAGACACAATTGAGCAACTTTTACTTTCACTTAAGTGATTTCAGGACCCTGGGCCTGCCACTTACTAGCTGTGTGAAATTCTGTATATTAATTTACTTTTCTATCAATTCTTCTTTCAAAAATGAAGTTGATAATAACCCTTCATAGTATTGCTGTACCTATTCTTGAAGTATTTTATTAAAGCATTTAACAGTTACTAGCACATACAAAACACACAATAAACATCACCTAGAATTAATATTGTTGTCACCTTCTTAATTATTAAAATGCAATTTTATGATTATATTGAAATTATGTATGATATATAAATTATTTAAGGAAACTAAACATTCTCTTAATGTAATTAGGTAACATTTACTTCCTTTTTAATGAATGATCCATCCACTGCAGAAAGGGTGCCTGCCCTGTTTTTAGGTCCAAAATAAGAAAAACAAGGCAATGGCATAAAAATACATAAGTAAATTTCACTCTGATGTAACATTTTAATAGGGTTAAGACAGAAACTATTTTGTAATGTCAGGTTATATATTGTCACTTGGCATATTTAACTTATGTACAGAGTGCATTATACAAAATGCTAGACTGGATGAGTCACAAGCTGGAATCAGCAACCTCAGATATGTAGATGATACACCCTTATGATGGAAAATGAAGAAGAACTAAAGAGTCTCTTGATGAAGGTGAAAAAGGAGAGTGAAAAAATTGGCTTAAAGCTCAACATTCGAAAAACTAAGATCATGGTATCCAGTCCCGTTATTTCATAACAAATGGATGGGGAAAAAATGGCACATTTTATTTTCCTGGTCTCCAAAATCACTGTAGATAGTGACTGCAGCCATGAAATTAAAAGCTGCTTCCGTCTTGGAAGAAAAGCTATGATCAACCTAGACAGCATATTAAAAAGCGGAGACATAATTTGCTGACAAAGTCCATCTAGTCAAAGCTATGGTTCTTCCAGTAGTCATGTATGGATGTGAGAGTGGACCATAAAGTAGCCTGAGCACTGAAGAATTTATGCTTTTCAACTGTAGTGTTGGAAAAAACTCTTGAGAGTCCCTTGGACTGCAAGGATATCAAACCAGTCAGTCCTAAATGAATGGTGAAGCTGAAGCTCCACTACTTTGGTCACCTGATGGGAAGAGCCAATTCACTGGAAAAGACCCTGATGCTGGGAAAAATTGAAGACAGAAGGAGAAGGGGCTGACAGAGGATTAGATGGTTGTGTGGCATAACCCACTCAATGCACATGAGTCTGAGCCAGCTCTGGATGACAGTGACAGATAGGGAAGCCTGGCGTGCTGCAGTCTATGGCATTGCAGAGTCGGACATGACTTAGTAACTGAACAATAACAAAAATTTTAAAATGACATGAATTCTATATTTATATTACTTTCCAGTAGTCATGTATGGATGTGAAAGTTGGACTGTGAAGAAGGCTGAGGGCTGAAGAATTGATGCTTTTGAGCTGTGGTGTTGGAGAAGACTCTTGAGAGTCCCTTGGACTGCAAGGAGATCCAACCAGTCCATTCTCAAGGAGATCAGTCCTGGGTATTCTTTGGAAGGACTGATGCTAAAGATGAAATTCCAGTACTTTGGCCACCTCATGAGAAGCGATGACTCATTGGAAAAGACTCTGATGCTGGGAGGGATTGAGAGCAGGAGAAGGGGACAACAGTGGATGATATGGCTGGATGGCATCAGTGACTCGATGGACGTGAGTTTGAGTGAACTCCGGGAGTTGGTGATGGACAGGGAGGCCTTGGGTGCTGTGATTCATGGGGTCACAAAGAATCAGTCATGACTGAGCGACTGAACTGAACTGAAGATGAAACATGTTAGAGACATACTTAGAAAGTAATAGTATATAGTGTTAAGCAATGATTACATGTGGTAACATGGTCTGTTCCTGCTGCAGTTTGTATCAGTTCCCATATAGAAACTGTCAGGCCATGTAGCAAAGAGGCCAACTTGCTTTGAAGTGATACTGGTAGCAATTTGAAAAGCAGAAAAGTGAGTCAGAAATTATTGAAAACAAGATTAAAATTATTCATTTTGTAAATCATTAAAAACAGAAAGAACACTACCCCCCCAAAAAAAATTGGCTAGAACTAAAATTTACTGTTGTGCTCAGTTGCTTCAGCTGTGTGTTTGACTCTTTGCAAACCTATGGAATTCAGCCTGCAATTCTCCTCTGTCCATGGGGTTCTCCAGGCAGGAAATCCGGAGTGAGGTGACATTCCTTTCTCCTGGGAATCTTCCTGATCCAGGAATTGAAACTGCATATTAAGTTAAAAACTAAGTTAAACATAATCAAGTTTAAAGGGATGTTCGTGTTGAAACTTGCTATTTAAATTGTCTTTCTCAACTTTATGGCTGGCACAAGTACCCAAACAGACATACATATACATGATGTGTGTGTGTGTGTGTGTGTGTGTGTGTGTGTGCGCTTAATTACTCAGTCATGTCTGACTCTTTGCGATTCCATGGACTGTAGCCTCTCAGATGTCTGTCTGTTTTTCCAGGCAGGAATACTGGAGTGGGTTACCACTTCCTGCTCTGGGAGATCTTCCTGACCCTGACCCTGGGATATCACACACTTCTCTTTGCATCTCCTGCATTGTCAGGCAGATCCTTTACCACTGAGCCACCTGGGAAGATTTCACACATATATCACAGTAGTTGCTCTCTCTTCTTGAGTACTCTCAGGAATGCATAAACTTTTTATAAAATCCAGCATGCTGCAGTCAATTGCAATTACTATTTTTGGAATATTTTGGTCACTGGGAAATAGTGGAATACTTACACATTCCCACCCAAGACCTGTAATTGAGCGACTTATACATGATGAGATAAAATATCTTTAATTGTTTAAGAAAGACAATAGTATTTCTTCAAAGAGCAATTTAGAAAACAAACACTTCTTAAAGCAGAGAGTGGCATATGACCAAATAGTTAATCATAGAGCCCAGTTCAGCCTAATGAGGAACAGCTATTGACTTCTCTCTTATTCCATAGAAGCATCAACATTTTAACTGAGAAATGTGTCTGGAGACGAGGTTCTCAGAGGTTGGTTTCCAGGAGAATCTTCATGGAAAACTCTTGAAAATACAGATTCTAAGCCTGTATGTATGGGTTGGTGTCTGATAATCCAAAATTTAACAAACATCCCCAGATAATTCTGATGCTGATTATCCATACTTGGGAAAAGATCCAGGAAAACTATTGGTAAGTTAATATTCAGAGAGTTTGTAGGACTAACAGACTTCAATCTCCTATCACTTCTCAAGCCTGTTGAGTTCATTGCTCTTCTTAACCCCTGTTTGTAAACCTCCTCATGAACATAGGCTGCCTCAGTTTTGTATCCATTTTCTTTTATTTCTCTGTCTATTCTAGGTAATCTAGACTTCAAGGATCTTGTAGGTCCAGTTATCTTCTTCAATTCCCACTGTGGAAATCCCGTTTATATTCCCTTAAGCACAATTTGCAAAATAGGATATGAACTTAGTATTGGCCCAGTGATTAAGAATACCTTTATATAGTGTTTATTAAGAAATGTTAGCTTTGATGGCTAGAAAAAGAGATTGAAAATGGGGGTGGGAGGAGTGTCCGTAGAAAAGAAGAAAGAGAAGAATCATTAATATGTGTTGAGTGCTTATTTTACATGCTTTGTATTAAGATTTTGATATAGTTTAAACATCAGAGAAAACCTTATGTTGTTGTTAAATTTATATAAGTACATGTATATATCATATTATGCATTTAAAATAATATATATTAATTTAATGTATCATATATACTATATCAATATATTAGAGATGCATACTTAGAGCTTACACTGATAAAGTAATTTTATAGGTACCAAGCTAACATGTATGTAGTGTAGAAATGTGTCACATTAGAGTCTGATACAAGAGTGATTTCATAAAAACTATGAGAGTTTGAAAAGGATACATAAAATAAAAGGAATGTTATCAAATTCTAAGGGGACAGACTTTAGTCCCTGAAATAGAGAAATTGATTTAACTGCAATATCAGTTCAGTTCAGTCTCTCAGTCATATCCGACTCTTTGCGACCCCATGAATGGCAGCATGCCGGGCTTCCCTGTCCATCACCATCTCTCGGAGTTCACTCAGACTCACGTCCATCGAGTCAGTGATGCCATGCAGCCATCTCATCCTCTGTCATCCCCNTGTGTGTGTGTGTGTGTGTGTGTGTTCAGTTTCAAAGTCATGTCTGACTCTTTGCAACCCCATGGACTGTAACCTGCCAGGCTCCTCTGTCCATGGGATTGCCTACGCAAGAATACTGGAGTGGGTCACCATTTCCTTTCTCCAGAGGTTATTCCAGACCCAGGGATCGAACAAAATACATACTAGACCTTCGTAAATAAATCCATTCCTCCAACTTTCTTCAAAGTAGTTGAAGACTTTCCTAATAACTATCTTCAATATCCTTCTTCAATTTTATTTACACCATAAACATTAGTATTGAGACTTGAGGTTTTTAAAGAGAATTTACAGGGACTTCCCTGGCAGTCCAGTGGTTAAGACTCTGTGCTCCTAATACAGGGGCACAGGTTCAACCCCTGGTCAGGGAACTAAGATCCCTGTGAGCCACAGCAAAACCAAAAATGAACCAAAAAAAAAAGGAATTTACNGAGGTTTTTAAAGAGAATTTACAGGGACTTCCCTGGCAGTCCAGTGGTTAAGACTCTGTGCTCCTAATACAGGGGCACAGGTTCAACCCCTGGTCAGGGAACTAAGATCCCTGTGAGCCACAGCAAAACCAAAAATGAACCAAAAAAAAAAGGAATTTACCAAAAAAAAGTTACCCCAAACTTCAATCCCATCCAGTCCCATAAGAGTCCATGCAACAAATCTGAATTGCATTTCTGAGTCCATGTGATTGGCCCACTGCAGTGAACACTACTCTGCTCCTCAGCTTTGGCTAAAGCCAGAGTGACTGGACCCTCTAAGGGACTTAGGGACAGCGAATGAAGAGCACATGTGAACACCAGTTATGTGGCTTTCAGCATGAACCAAGATGGAAAGAAGGGTCTCCCTGACAACACAAAGCTGTCCAAATATTGGGGAATGAGGATAAGAAATTACCCACTTGGGCTGTTTCATAGCCTAAATTTCACTGTTTCTAACCAAGACCAATTTAGACTTAGATGCATGATGAAGCCACTTCTTTAAAAAATAATTTAGTCACCAGCATAATTAAAATAAATGACAGAATAAAGCCATAATGAAATTTAGCCCAAAATTGCCTTTACAGAGACTATAACAAGCAACTGGAGAGTCGCCTGGTTCAGAAATAATGGGGTTTGTTTTATTAAACGGTACGTATTGTTCTGCCTGACCTATGTTTGACACAGTAATGAGAAAGGGAGTGGAGAGAGATAAATATGGACAGAGCATGGAACTCTGTCTCCATGACATCAAGTCAAGAACTGCCTCCTTCTCCGTCTTTCACCACCATCTGGAAGAGGCTTATGGAAGAACTAAGCCGATCTCAACTTCCATACACCAGCTCTGATGACTCTGAAGACATTTCCTTGAGTGACACCTTGTCCCCTACAGAGCCGCTTTTGCCTCTCCATTACTTCCCAGGCCATAAGTGGCCCCACAGAATAAATCATCTGAAATCTACAAGTCATCACAGACGGGAGAGAGGTGAAGTCTACAGTGACAAGCACCAATGTCTTCGTGGAAAATTTTTAAAACTCACTGAAATAAATAAAAGTGCTTTTGTCTTACAAATATTATTTGTACGTAGTTTACCATTATAAAGAGCATCCATTTTAGTATATAGTCAATAATATTGTGACAACTTGATAGGGTAGCAGATGGTAACTGGACTTACTGTGGTGCTTATCCCATAATGCATAAAAATATTAAATGAGTATACTGTATACCTAAAACTAATATAACAATGTCTGTCAGGTATAAGTTGGTTAAAAAAAAAATCCACCCATTTTAAGCATACAGTTCAATATAGTTTGACAGATGCTACACACCAAGGAAATCAGCACAATCGAAACANATATTAAATGAGTATACTGTATACCTAAAACTAATATAACAATGTCTGTCAGGTATAAGTTGGTTAAAAAAAAAAATGCACCCATTTTAAGCATACAGTTCAATATAGTTTGACAGATGCTACACACCAAGGAAATCAGCACAATCGAAACAGAAAATTTCTACCATTCCAGAAAGCTCCCCTGTGCCCTTCCCTGTAAATGCCCACTGGAAGTATTTTTTTATTTTTTAAGTCATAGAACATCTATTTGAACATTTTAAAGTTGAGGTAGTATAAAAAAGAATCTGTTCACTTGCCAGAAACAACATTCAGATCTTCAGTTCTAACATAAAATCAGATAACACTTCTCAAAGTATAGTGGTAACACCAACTAGCTACTAATGAGAAGACAACGCCACAAAGCTCTCAAACCTGGCTAACATTTGAAGTTTAACATTCCCCCTAAAAAAATCTGAGTAGGAAAGAGGGGTTTTAATCTACTTGACATTTTCTGAAGATACATAGATCTCCTACCAAGGCTACACGGTAGGTAGTTCACAAGAGTGAGAGGGCTGAGAGAAGGAAGAAGGAAAAAAAAGATTTCACTTGACAAATATATCCTTTACGCACTTTTGTTGTAGAAGTGTATATGCATAAATACGGAAATTGAATTTAAAATATAAGAAATAACTACAGAGACGCCTCAATTCTTAGAAAAATGTTAGAAGTCTCCTAGTGAATCCTCTGCAAGACATTTCTTATTTTTTGCTGTCAGATCAAATAATGCTGTCTTCCATCTTAAAAAACAAACATGGACTAAAGTCTGAAACAAATTATTGACTGATGGAAATTGAGTCTGAGACCTAGAGTGAAAAGTGCTTTCTCATCCTGAAGCTGAATATTCTTCTCTGAAAGTGCCTCCCTTTCGGCTTCTCTAGGGATCAATAGCAGGTCAGACAGGAACCTTCTCTGCTGCTAAGAGATGTGGGAATTGAACAAGTCAGGAACTCAACCCCAATTCCTCATCTCAAACCCCACACCCAGCTCTGGCTGGTGGAAGCTGTGAAGGCATTCTGGAGTTAGCATTTCTCTCATCTTGGACAAGTGAGACAAATAGCAATTTTTAGTTACTTTAGCACTGTGATGAACATGTTTATAAGTTTTCTTCTATATTTTTGGAAAGCTCCCCAGAATATATTTTAAGATGTACAAATTCTACATTTGGGTATAGAAATTGTATTTCTCCTGTTACACATTTTCAATTTGCCTTGCAAAAATATAATTATTTCAGGGCAGTTTGGCAATGTGTATCAAGATTCTCACAAATATCCCTACCCTTTGATCTATTATTTTCTTAGAGAACAGAGGTATATGAAATGATTTTATATAAAATTTTATCACTGTATTATTACCATTATCCAAAAAGCTGGCCACGACCTAAATATGCAAAAATGAAGCAGTTAAATAGAATTATGGTTAGCCAATTATTAAAATCCTATTTTTAAAAAAATATGTAATAATAGGTAAAATATCAAAATATAGCATACCATTAAGACTAAATGGAGAAGTCAGCATATAAAATTATACATGTAATATGATCTTCAATACACACACACACACACACATACACACACACAGACATGTATATGTTCATAGGAAAAAGGCTAAAAGCCCATCAAAGTGTATAATGATTATTTCAATAATAATTTCAGAGAAGGTAACTGTATAAGAGTGCTGCTTGACTGCCCAGCACCTCTGCTTTCCTCTATAATTGCACTCACCATGCTTCATCTTAAATGCCTATGCCTATGGACTTGTTGTACCTTGCCTTTTAGAATATCAGAGAACTTTTTTATGTTTTACTCATTGCTATATATCTAGAAAAGAACTTAGAAATCACCCAATAAATGTTTGAATGCTTATGTGCCTGACAGAGTAAATGAGTAACTGAATGATTGAATGAATTCAGCAGAAAGCTTCAAGTATCTAGAACACAAAGTGACTGGCAAGGGGCAGAAGAGATGCCATAAAGAAGGGCAGGGGCAGAAAAGGACAAAGATCTATAGAGACTTCAAAGATGAGCAGCTTGGCAAGACAGAAAGAGCACAGACTTCAGTCAGCCACATTGCTGTATGACTTTCAGAAAGTTCCTCAACTTGCACCTATATAATGGGACACTGTGCTCATTTAGTTGTTATAAGAATTAACTGAACTATAAATATAGAAATTCACATACACCATGCCCTGCACATGGCAGGCATTCAGTAAATGTTTCTCATCCCCTAATGTTCCAGTTTGGACTATTTATTTTTATGCTTATGAAAAGCTGACCACAAATTTCTAGGGGGGAAAAAAGTGTACTGGACAAAATTATTTTCACTTTAACTTTTAAAAAGATAGCCAAGCTAGAAGAAGGGCAAAGGGAAGGTCCCCAAATCCTTGCAAGGTGCCGTAAGAGGATGCGACTGTGCAGCACACACTGAGGGAATGGGCCCCAGAGGTAAGCTTTGCACAGAACAGAACCTCATATATTTTAATGGTGGGACCTCAAGGTATTCCCAGAACAAGGAAAAACTTCCCTCATGAATTTCATTACCCCCTCTACTGATAAGACCAACACATACAATATTAAATTCTATCCTAGAGCCATTTGGCTAAATGTGTAGACGTCTAGGGCCAAAAATACATTCATTGATTTGGGGATTAGAATCTATTTATATGCTTTTCAAACAGATATTTCTGTTCACCTTGAAGCTCTGATGCTGGGGTGAGGCTGGAAGCCTTGGGACACTGGTCTCACCACATGACAAAAACAGGCTCCTGGAGGTCATTAGAGCAGCAGGCCCCTTGCCTGGGGACCTGACACAGGCTGCTGAATGCAGGAGGCGCCCGCACCTGGCAGAGCAAGAAGCGTCCTTTCAGCAAAAGAGACTTTTACAGAGAAATGAGGGGAATAAGCCATGCGACCAGAGCAGCGAGAATAAACATTCCTGTGTCCAATCTCCCAGAGATTCTGTAAACCGATTTAACAATGAGCACGAGCTTTGCTTGCCTCCACAGAAACTCACGGTCCCTGGATCTGGTAGCAGCACAGTAACTTGCCACTCCGATCGTTACTGTTTTTGAATGATTAGCTTACCTACACTTTGTCATTATCAGCCACAGTAGTTTAAGTCATTGTCTTTTGTTTGTCCTGGACCCTGTTTGCACATGTGAAAACATGTGGCAGACTCTATACAAAGGTGAATTCACGTCTCCAGAGTGTATTTTTTTTCCCTTGGCCTTTTATTCCATTGCAAATTACCAAAGTTGATATATTTTAAGGCACTGCACTTCTTAATTTGGTGAGTCAATTGACTTGGCTGGCATTAGCCAAAGCCAGGTAAAGGTTGTGGGGGTCGGAGGCAGGAAACACAGTGGAGGGAGGTGGGAATTCACCTTAGCAGCTGGACTGCAATTAGGTATCTGGGGAGAAGCTGTTTGTTCAGAGGTGGGGGAGACAGAAGTGGTAACAGGGAACCAGAGAAGGGACAAAGAGGGACTCGCTGAGAGGTGGGAGGATGATAACACCAGATAAGCTTGACTGGAAATTATCTGTTGGCACCTGAGGAGAGACTTCTGGTAAGGTGTGGTTCAGGCTTGGAGGAGGGGCAGATGGTAATTAGGATGGGAGGAAGTGGTTTTGAAAGGAGAAAGCTCCTACAGCACCAAAGCAAAGGAGGAAAATCCACATAGACACAGAGTCTAAGATGCTGACGAATGGATAGCAGACTGGCAGGCAGGTAGACAGTTGATAGTTTACACGAATATAGTAGCAATTTTAGAAACAGCGAGGAGGCTCCCCAACCAAAAGTAGGCTCCTTGTAGGTTTCACAAGAATGGATGCCACCTTTAGAAATTACATTCTTTGAGTTGTTCAGTGTGTGGTCCTTGGGTTTCTAATCAAAACAAGGTTCTTTGAAAGCTGGGAGGGTGTGAACTCCTCCCAGGAGTCTACAATTTAAGAGGCTCTCCAGGCAAGCTTTATACACACTGATGTGTGCAATGCTTGGACTTAGGCATTGTCCTTTGTTGGATGCGAAGGCCATGCTGAATTGATCAGACCCTTTCTAAGAGAGAAACTGGCTAAAAGGCAGGCAGGGAAGAGGCCAGGACAAGAAATGTTCAGTGATGGAGAGAGAGAGACCTTTCCTCTCTCCGACTGTCAATAGGGACCTAGATAGTAGCTCTGGAGGTGTCCACGGGGCTATTTGAGGGGCAGGGGGGGCGCTGGGTGGGGAGGCAAGAGAAGAGTCAGACTCTGCAGTTGCCACTCAGAACCTTAGGGACCTCCAGTCTGTGCATTTTGCAAAGTTCAGGCAAGATGCCAGCTCTTCTACAACTCACACCACATTCATCCACTGTATTTCTAAACTCCTTGGCAGAATTTTGTCCACATGTGTTCACGGACTTCGTTTATTCATTTATTTTACATACACTTATTGAGCACTTACCATGGGACAGAAACTATTCTAGACACCGTGGCAGAGCAGCAAACAAAAGAGATAAAATTTTCTGCCCCCGGGAGTTAAGAATCTAGCAGAGGAAACAATTAGTAAGAAAAGTAAGTGCAAATTAGATAGATACATGCTAAAGAGGAAAATATAGCAGAGAACGGAAAGAGTGTGTATATAAGAGGAAACGGTAAGTTTTAGATAGTCAGGGAAGGCCTCTTCATAAAAGTGATATTCGAATTAAGACCAGCATAAAAGCAAGGGAGTGAGCAGAGATCCTCAGGTCCACATNTTTCTCATGATGTACTCTGCATAGAAGTTAAATAAGCTGGGTGACAATATACAGCCTTGGGTACTCCTTTTCCTATTTGGAACCAGTCTGTTGTTCCATGTCCAATTCTAACGGTTGCTTCCTGATCTGCATGTAGGTTTCTCAAGAGGCAGGTTAGGTGGTCTAGTATTCCCATCTCTGCAGGATAGGGGACACAACTGAAGAAGCACTGCAACAAAAGAGATTTTGCTTTAGCATTAAAATTATATATTTGAGAACCTTGTTCCTACAAACAAGATGACGGAAAACTAGAATACTACTCTTTGATATTTTACCTATACTTCAGTATTCTTGCCTTAAGAATCCCATGAGGTATGAAAAGGCAAAATTATAGGACACTGAAAGATGAACTCACTAGGTCAGTAAGTGCCTGATATGCTACTGGAGAAGAGTGGATTACTCCAGAAAGAATAAAGAGATGGAGTCAAGCCAAAAATAGTGCCCACCTGTGGATTTGACTGGTGATAAAAGTCCAGTGCTGTAAAGAACAATATTGCATAGGAACCTGGAATGTTAGCTACATGAGTCAAGGTAAATTGGGGTGATCTAACAGGTGATGGCAAGTGTGAGCATCAACATTTTAGGAATCAGTGAACTAAAATGGACTGGAATGGGTGAAATTAATTCAAATGACCATTATATCCACCCCTGTGGGCAAGACTCCCTTAGAAGAAATGGAGTAGCCCTCATAGTCAACAAGAGAGTCCAAAATGCAGTACTTGGGTGTAGTCTCAAAAATGACAGACTGATCTCTGTTCATTTCTAAGGCAAACCATTCAATATCACAGTAATTCATGTCTATGCCCCAACCACTAATGCCGAAGAAGTGGAAGATTATCTTCATGACCCAGATAACCATGATGGTATGACCACTCACCTAGAGCCAGATATCCTGGAATGTGACGTCAAGTGGGCCTAGGAATCATCACTACAAACAAAGCTAGTGGAGGTTATGGAATTCCAGCTGAGCTGCTTCAAATCCCAGTAGATGATGCTGTGAAAGTGCTGCATTTAATATGCCAGCAAATTCGGAAAACTCAGCAGTGGCCAAAGGACTGGAAAAGGTCAATTTTCATTCCAATCCCAAAGAAAGGCAATGCCAAAGAATGTTTAAACTACCTCACAATTGCACTCATTTCATATGCTAACAAGGTAATGCAAAATTTTCCAAGTCATGCTCCAGTTGGATGTGAACTGAGAACTTCCATATGTTCAAGCTGGATTTATAAAAGGCAGAGGAACCAGAGATCAAACTGCCAACATGTGTTGGATCATAGAAAAAGTAAGAGAATTCCAGAAATACATCTACTTCTGCTTTACTGACTATGCTAAACCTTTGACTGTGTGGATCACAAAAAACTGGAAAGTTCTTAAAGAAATGGGAGTACCAGCCACCTTACCTGCCTCCTGAAAAACATGAATGCAGGTCAAGAAGCAACGATTAGAACTGGATATGGAATGACAGACTGGTTCCAAATTGGGAAAGGAATTTATCAAGACATTATATTTTCACCCTGCTTATTTAACTTAATTCAGAGTACATCATATGAAAAGCCGGGCTGGATGAAGCACAAGCTTGAATGAAGACTGCTGGGAGAAGTATAAATAACCTCAGATACACAGATGACACCACTCTTATGGCAGAAAGTGAGGAGGAACTAAAGAGCTTCCTATTGAAAGTGAAAGAGGAGAGTGAAAAAGCTGGCTTAAAACTGCTGCTGCTGCTAAGTCACTTCAGTTGTGTGCAACTCTGTGCGACCCCATAGATAAAAGCCCACCAGGCTTCTCTGTCCCCAGGATTCTCCAGGCAAGATACTGGAGCGGGTTGCCATTTCCTTCTCCCAGCTTAAAACTAGACATTCAAAAAACGAAGATCATGGCATCTGGTCCCATCACTTCATGGCAAATAGATGGGGAAATGATGGAAATAGGACAGACTTTCTTTTCTTGGACTCCAAAATCACTGCAGATGACTGCAGTCATGAAAATAAAAGACACTTGCTACTTAGAAGAAATACTATGACCAACCCAGACAGCATATTAAAAAGCAGAAACATTACTTTGCTGACAAAGGAATGTCTAGTCAAAGCTATGGTTTTTCCAGTAGTCATGTATGGATGGGAGAGTTGGACCATAAAGAAAGATGAGTGCTGAAGAACTGATGCTTTTAAACTGTGGTATTGGAGAAGACTCTTGTGCGTCCCTTAAACTGCATGGCGATCAATCCAGTCAATCCTAAAGGAAATCAATCCTGAATAGTCATTGGCAGGACTGATGATAAAGCCTAAGCTCTACTACTTTGGCCACCTGATGCGAAGAGCTGTTTCATTAGAAAAGACCCTGATACTAGGAAACATTTATGGCAGGAGGAGAAGCGGATGACAGAGGATGAGATGATTGGATGGCATCACTGTTTCAATGGATACGAGTTTGAACAAGCTCTAGAGTTGGTAAAGAACAGGGAAGCCTGGAGTGCTGCAGTCCATGAAGTAGCAAAGAGTTGGACATGACTGAGCAAGTGAACAGAAATGATGCTTGTATATCATAGAATTAGATGCAAAACCTTGAGGCTTCTTTCAGAATACATGATGGAAGTTTAAAGTAAGAAAGAAGGGGAAAAAGCAACAACAGTGAAACCCAAAGCATATATAATTGCTGCTAAAAAATCCTTTCATAAAGCCAGCAAAATTAAGATAGTTCTAAAGCTAGACTCATATTCCAAAGAACTCCAAAGCTTTGCGATCCAGGTTAGAGTGCAGAGAATACTTTAAGAATTTAATGTGTCAATTTTCTTGCTAACACTAGAACATTAGAAGTCCAACCTTAATGACAGTTTCTTGATAACTTTTTTCTTTTTCTGGAACAGCAACTTTGAACTAAATCAAACTCCAAACTGAAGATGGATACATAGAATATATGATGGTTGCCAGTTGACTCTTTGTTTTTGATTTGATTGAATGAATCATTAAATAGTCCAATTTTAATGTATTAATAATTAAATTTTACTGAACCTACTTGGAGTTTTTCATGGCTGCTCTGACAACCAAAGATAAAGCATCCTCCTATCCAATGCACACTATATTTTACTATTTAATTGTACATGTGTTTTTAGAAACCAAGAACAAATTACAGATAGCAATAGTGTATTGAATATAAATTCTTTTTTGTCAAAATTATGATGCATTGACGTTTAAGAAGGGGAATGGTGGTTTGTTTCTGGTGAAAATTAATAATCATAAGATGAACAAGATAAAGAATAAGAAAAATAAATTGAATAATTTAAGTGACCTTAAATACCCATAATTAGAATGGCAACCATAAATATAAAACCCTTTACTTACACAGATGCTCAACAATGTATTATTTCAAAGTATAACTTTTATTTATTAGAACATAATAGCAAGTAAATGCTAATAGAATTTTGCAAAGTTTAGCTTCAAGTATAATTTCTCACTATTGACTCATGACATCAGGTTCTCATTCATAGTCATTTCATAAAAATGTTGGCACTGCCAAACTTTTAGGAGGCGTACACAACTTTAAGTCTTTTTTGTGCTTTTTTCTGTGTATACTTGACTTTTTCTTCACCATAACTTCTCTTTCCACTTTTTTTTTTCACTCAAACAACTCAGCACATCTACCATTTTATGAATCTTCCCTCAATAGATGGAAAACAATTTAATGATGATTCATAAACAGGAAAGGCCCTGTTAATTCACTAACCTAATGCTTTGTTAGTGGAAAAAAATAGACTTGTAAATATTTATATAGAACAGGGCTTCTTTTGAAGTTTTCACAGGCAATTTGAATTCCTGTGAAGCCTTATACATGCCTTTGAGGTTTTCATATTTCTATGCCTATCTTCTTCTTCAATGTCTCTTTCCCCATAAAACCTTTATTTTCATGTGCCCAAACTTACCTTCTTAGTCCACTCCCAGAAGAATATTTCTCCAAAGGAAATGGCTTTTTCCTTTGTCCTGTTCTGATCTCCTGTCTTAAGGGTGTTTCAGTATCTCATCATTATTCTAGGCAATCCCATCAGTCTACCCCTTGGTTGTTTTTAATCTTTTCTGGCTTAGTGGGAAATAATTGATGAACAATAATGAAATACTTCCTAAAGTGATTAAATGGCAAAACGTTTTAAGATAGAAGAACAATCTCACTCTGACCTTTTAATGATTTTCAGATTTGTAAAAGAGTACAGTCAACTCAGTAGTCTAGAAATAAAATGAGGTTTATTCAGTTGAGAAAAAAGTACATTTTTGGTGTTCTTTGGAATAGCACACATACACAAAATCACAAATTATCAATACTTAAAATAATTGGAAATGTTCAAGAAAACAAGTTCAAAAACTAGAATTATATCTAATGGATTTTATTGTATATGGAGGATTTTGAAATTGTTTTCACTAATTCAGCACTTTTGCTTATTGAACATAATTTTACCTTATTGCTTAGTATCTCTACTTCTTTGTATTTAAGACTATTTGAGAATGATAGGTAGTTTATTCAGATATGTTTTGTGGATTTGTTTTGAACATAAATTATAAGTGTTGAGATATATGGAGAAGAGGGGATAATTGTGAGACTGGTTGGAGAATGGAGGAGCAACATCAATTTCCTTTTTTTCTAAGATGAATTCTTGGCAGGTAATTTGTTGTCAGAACTTTTGTACTGTTACTGATAGATAAACATAAATCTATGGAATTGTGCTATAAAATACTCTGACCATACAAACTAGAATGTAGTTTGATACTTTTTTGTTGATACCCAAGTTTCTCAACAATAGTGATATTTCCTACCTAAAACAAATTGTTCTAACACAGAGCTTATGACTTATAATGGTTCTATGAACCAGCGCAGCAGTAAGCTTCAGAGATTTGATGAAATACAATGGCACTGACTGCTGTGTACAAAATAATTGTTTTCACTTGTACTGTCCAGGTTATTTAAATGGAATAAAAATAGTTAGAATAATATATGAAGTATTTCTGGTACAAACATCTCTTTATTGATAGTGGGCATTGATTTCACCAAAAGACTTTAGAGGTTTGATAAATCAATTGCCTGGCTGAGATACACAAGCCTAGCCCTGGCTGTGACTCCAAGGGAGTGCTTAAAAGATATTCAGAATTATTTGTTAAAAATATCAAGTCACATTAATGAATATTTTTTCATTTCATAGTGTATTTGTCCTCAGGCAAACTAGAAGGACTCTCCACCCATACTTTACCATTACCTGAGGTATTGTTACCCTGAGCTACTTTTTTTTTTTTTTTTTTGGCTGTTAGAGACTTCTTCCACAGCAGTGGCTATTTTGTAGTTGTCACTTATCCCTGTTCTTGGGTAGACTTCTGGATTAAATCAGGCAGCAAACATTGATAGGAAAACCTACAGTGACATTGCTCTGATGATATAAATATAACCAACAGAGATTTTATGCAGGGAAGTAGGGGGTGACATACAAATTAATACAATTAAGAGAAAACAGGAATATTTGAAATCTTAATTGATGACACAGAAGGGGTTTATTTATTTTGCTTGCAAATAAGAGACAAAAAACGGCTGTAGTGTGGATTCAATGGGTCTCTTTTCTAATGCTTAACAAAATGAAGGAAAATAGGCATGAGACAATGAGAACCTGGGTGTAAGATGGGGTAGTGGAATTGTTTTTGCTCCTTGGATATTGCCTGGTGAGAACAGGACATGGTAAGGTGGTGGTTGTGTTGGTTATATGCTCGTTTCTTTGTTTCTTATGGCCAGATTGAGCCCCCACTATTTTCATGTTTAAATCCTGTGTCCTAGCACAGAGTAGCACCTAGGAGGGACATATCATGAATTCCTGTGACCACTCCTTTTGAATTTTCCTTATCAAACGCATGTTTTAAGGCTGAAAGTCCTCTTTCTGAGGTTAATCTCTGAGTATTCAGTTTAAATTACTTTAAACTTTTTTTTTTTTAACAACAACTTGTGGGCTTATCTGTCTGTGGGGGCTTAGTAGTTTCAGCATCATTTCTTGCACTAGCAAAGTTTCATCCACTAAATGAAAAAATGCAGGTGAAACAAATGATTTTCTCATGGTTGCATCGTTTGGTTTTATCAGACTCAGAAGATCAAGGTTAGTTGATACTGAAGTGGAAAGATCTTAAGGCAGAGAAAAAACACAAAACGTGTGACTCTAAGTTCTCTCTATTTAGCAGCAGATAGGTACAAGTCAAGTTGCGTTAAGAGTAGTAGCAGAAATTTTATTTGTTTGTGTCTGTAAGGGAGGCAGATCTTTACCTCTGCTCTTTTAGGATCTCCATTTGAACCTGCGAATTAAATTGACATAAGAAAGATTAACAGGGGGAAATGTACCTGTATATAGGAGTTTTCATAACAAAATAAAGACCCAGAAAGTGGCTAGACCTAATTGTTTATATACTAGGCTGAACAAAGAGAGGCAATATGGAAAAGTAACTGAAATATATGGGAAGACCACAGGCAGATAAGAGTTACTTTTAACAAGGTCTGTTTGAACAGATTTCTCTCAGCCTTGACTTCCTGTCTCTGGTGATAAGAATGTTTCTTTGCTCCTGGTAAAAAAGAAAGCATGTTTCACGTGGGAGTTTTTTATCTCCTACTTTCCTAAAGGAAAGGAAGGTCAGAATATCCTTCTTGCATCTGCCGTTTTTCCAGTGTCTTTAGCTCAAAATAATCCTTATGCTAAAGATGCATATTTGCGGGGGGCGGGGGTGCGGGGGGGCATATTCTGCTCCCCTTGGAGTCCCTTTCGTGTCCTTCTTAGTTTGTCAAGTCTTGAGTGGTAGCGGTCAGTACTTCAGTCTCTATTTCTTACTAATTAAGTAGTAAGGCCACCTCCTTCTGTTCTTTCCTCAGCCCCTCATGTTGCACAAATGAGAACATACATTAAAAGTACATGTACACATCTTTAAGACTAATGGGGGTAGGAGCAAACCCCTAATGCCCCCTGCCCCGTGTAAATCCATGGCCCACCTGCTCACACATCCCTGAAATCATGCACCCCAAATAGTACGAATAAGTGCTCATGGTCACATTCACATGCACACATTTTCTGGGATGCCATTTTAGGTTCGGTTGTGAATCTACCCCTAGAAGCACATGAAATTAGATATTGCAGAAGGAGAACATTGGAAAATAAACATTAAATTATTCCATTGCAATGTTCTGTTCTGGATATCTGTATCATAAATATAACACAGGTAAGCCTATTTTCCTTGAACATAGTAGTTACTAAATATATGCTACTGAAAGAATTCTGTATATAATGACTCATATACAGTGTCACATATAGAATGTCATATATTCACCTACTCCATGCTTCTTCTAGGTCAAACCCCTTTTAATAATATGCAGTACTAATAATGGTATGCATTGGTCTTTAGTTGCTAAGTTATGTCCTACTCTTTGTGACCTGTGGACTGTAGCCTGCCAGGTTCCACTGTCCATGAGATTTCCCAGGCAAGAATACAGGAGTAGTTTGCCATTTCCTTCTGCAGGAGGTCTTCCAGGCCCAGGGATTGAACCTGCATCTCCTGAATTGGCAGGCAGATTCTTTACCACTGAGCCACCAGGGAAGCCAATGGTATAGATACTGTTTATAAAAAAAGAAAGTGTACATATAGCTCACAAATTTCTTAGAAACTATTCATAAGCAATAGAACCCAAGATAAGTTCTCTTAATTTAGTAAAACATCCTTATTTCTCAGAGAATGAAGCAATGACTTTGTTAAGCTACTGGGATAAATTAACATGTCTGGGGGATGAGCCCTAAATCCACGAGATTCAGTTTGTTGCCATTTCTGCCATACCATTTTCTCTTCCTTCCTTTTAAAGATGAAAAGTAACTTAGTAAAATAATTCTTAGGATGCCCTAGTAGCAGTAGTCACTCAGGTCTACTTGAAACAAATATTATAATTATTTTTATTGATCACTTAGGACAATTTTGATGTCATANTCAAACCACAGAAGTCTGTTTCCAATTAAGATCTGAAGCTAGCTAGTGATAGTTGCTCAGTCGTGTCTGATTCTTTACGACCCCATGGACCATAGCCCAGCAGGCTCCTCTGTCCATGGAATTCTCCAGGCAAGAATAATGGAGTGGGTAGCCATTCCCTTCTCCAGGGGATTTTCCTGACCCAGGGATCAAACCTTGATTTCCCACATTTCAGGAAGATTCTCTACTGTCTGAGCCACCAAGGTAAATGAAGAAGAGTAAGAATCAAAGGGTACTGAAGGTGAGTTCCATGTCTCTCTAGATTCTTGGAAATGTGACTGTGCTCAGAGTTTAAAAGCTTGATGTACAGTGACACTTGCTACAATGAAAGCATCTACATAGGCAACAATAGCACATTATTACATCTGAGTATCCTTTTCTCTCCAGCAAAAGAATTGAGCTTGTTTGTTACTTTCCTCTCTACCACCTTTCTTCAGCTATTCAGATTTTAGCAAAGTGAATTAATCTCATTATTGAAAAAGATATACAACACACTTCTGTTTTCTTATATTTTGAATAGCCATATTCCTTTTACCCAAAGTACATGTTTACAGAAAAAAGTTCATTTATTTATTTGATATCTTTTGTAATTATTGAATTGGATCAGTTAAAAAATTAATAGACAGAAATTCAGTCTTCTTTTAGGGTTTTGAAATATACGTGCCTATGAATTGTAGATACAGAGTTTCATTGTATAGTTTTATGAACTCATGAGAATTTTTTCACTAATTTTGATGTAGTTATTTATGTCATGGCATTGTTTTGCATTCATAAATAAATTGCATATATATATTTTTTAAACCTCAATTATGTTCTCTAACAAAAAGAGAATTTCTGATGTAATAATATTTCCTTAAAAAAATTTTAAATATACATTTAAATCTTTAATAAATGTCTCTATGTGTTTGTTCTTGCTGCCTGCATCAACATTTGTCAAAGTTCTTTCAGAGAAACTTGATAAATTTGTAATAAATCTTATTGAGTGTTTGAGATTTTAGCTCTGTTAATNTCAATTATGTTCTCTAACAAAAAGAGAATTTCTGATGTAATAATATTTCCTTAAAAATTTTTAAATATACATTTAAATCTTTAATAAATGTCTCTATGTGTTTGTTCTTGCTGCCTGCATCAACATTTGTCAAAGTTCTTTCAGAGAAACTTGATAAATTTGTAATAAATCTTATTGAGTGTTTGAGATTTTAGCTCTGTTAATCATGTTAAATCAGAGGGAAGTCTGAAGGTAAAAAATGATTTTTTTGTGTGTGAGAATTTTTATTTTCAAAGGGATAATTGATATATTGATTTAAAATACTCGATTTTGTGTATAAACTGTTCCCGTTAGTGGTGATGTGCAAAATCTCTATCTACTGCTGCTGTTGCTAAGTCACTTCAGTCATGTCCAAAGCTGTGCGAACCCATAGACAGCAGCCCACCAGGCACCGCCATCCCTGGGATTCTCCAGGCAAGGACACTGGAGTGGGTTGCGATTTCCTCCTCCAATGCATGAAAGTGAAGTCGCTGAGTCGTTCCCGACTCTTCACGACCCCATGGACTGCAGCCTACCAGGTTCCTCCGTCCACGGGATTTTCCAGGCAACAGTACTGCAGTGGGGTGCCATCGCCATTTCCACTCTGTCTACTAGTTTCTATTTAATATTTTGTATTCTCAGATCAATAGCATAGCTGCCCCACATAGATCACTGCTTTGGGACAAGATCCCTAGGATACAAATCAATCAAATAGGTCCAAAAGTTTAATGACATTTACAAGCCAAGACGCTCTTTGGCCGCCATAACACAATCTTTGGTTTCTCATTAGTCAGTAAGAGGTAGCTTTGAAAAGAGTGAATCCCGCAATCCCATTTAGTGGTCCTGGGGATGCCCCCTGATGGTTGTTCACCAAACCAGAGCAGGGAATCTTTCTATCTTGATTCCACAGAATATAAGATATGCTATCAAAACCATTCTGTCAAATAGGTAAAATCCCTAGGGGGTATTTATAAGCATTTATATTTTAATTTCCCATCATTCTTTAACATTGATTTAATGGTGTTAGCTCTTTCTTTGATCTTACATGTGAATTCAGAAAATTTCATTTGATTTTTTGGGGCATATTTATGTAATAATTTCTTAAACTAGTAATAACCAAATTAAGCTCCGTGTAGGGATCAAATATCTGATCTTTTCCTTTTACTCTCCCTTGACTCAGGCTTGGATATGAAGCTTGCTTTGCTCACTGTAGTTCATGACCCATCAAAAACTGGGGGTAGGCATAGGGGCGTTGCAAGGACTCGATGTTTGCATCCATCCAACATTCACATGCAGAAATCCTAATGCCCAGTGTGATAGTATTAGAAGGTGGAGACTTTGGAGATGCTTAGATCATGAGGGCTCCACCCTCAGGAATGGGATTAATGTTCTTAGTAAAGGGACCCCATAGGGCTTCCCAGCTTCTTTCACCATATGAGAGAAAACTGGAAGCCTCTGAGAACCCATGAACCCAGTTGTTGGTTATGGTTTAGCCACTCAGTCGTGTCTGACTCTTGCGACTCATGGACTGTAGCCTGCCTGGCTGCTTTGTCCATGAGATTCTCCAGTCAAGAATACTGCAGTCAGTTGCCATTTCCTTCTCCAGGGGATCTTCCCAACTCGGGAATCAAACCCAGGCCCCTTGCATTGCAGGCAGATTCCTTATCAACTGAGCTACATGAACCCAGTAGAGAGTTCTTATAAGACAATAACCATGCTGGCCCTTTGATCTCAGATTTCCCATTCTCCAGAACTACAAGGAATAAATTTCTGTTTTGTTTTGTTTTTTTAAATGTTATTCTCTTATAGTGTTTTAAAAAGACTAAGACAGGAAGGATACAAGAAAGAATTATTGATTTCACCATTCTCTGTGAAAAACTAACTTTGCCACACTACTCTTTGGATATTTAAAAAAGATTCTCTTTGGTGAAATCTTTCATGGCTTCTTTGAAGACTCCATCATGGTTCGGGATCCCTAACATCGCAAATGCCTAGGGTAAATGAATCTATTTCAGTTCATCACAACCTCTTGCGCAGCTGTAGGGATTCCCTTTGATACGTGCTTAGTTTTATTTGCCCTCAAGAGGCCTTCTTAGAGAAAATCTAAGATGTTTCTCTAGCAGTCCTGTCTCTCATGGGTGCACACTTTCTATCCATTAGAAACATGGCTCCCTTCTCTTCTCTAAAACATTTCTCAGTGAAACGGCCATCTTCCTTTTGTTCTACCAGTGGAGTAACTGGCCAGTCAGTTGCGTCCCCTTTGACTTCTCAGGTGTTTCGATTTTAGTTGAGTATGTTGCACAGTTTTTGAGTAACTTCCTTAAAGTCTACCTTACAAAGCTTGAGGTTATCAGGAAACATGGGTTTGGTGATAAGACCAAACTCTGTCTAGAGATGGAAGAGAGTTTGCTCAAAAGCCTCTGCATCAGAAGGTTTAGAGTCTTATAATAGTTTTTTTTTCTTAATTTAAACTGTCTTTTCCAATTCTCTGTGTGATCTAGCATTTACATTTGAATGTAATATCTATAGTTTGTGTTCCTTTACTAAATGCTTCCTTTTTCTCAGAATCCTATGCACAAATAGTGAAGATGATGCTGAAATTTTTTTCACTTTTTCTTTGTTATACGCTGAATTCTGTCCTCCTATAAATACATTGAAATCTTACCATTGGTACCTGTATTGTGACCATATTTAGAAATATCAACAGCATCACTGAAGATGTAATTTATTAAAATGATGTCATGCTATAATGAGTGGGACCTTAATCAAATATGACTCTGTTTCTTATAGGAATAGAAACCCAGAGACAGAGGCACAGAGAGTGAGAGTTTACCATGTGAAGACATAGATACACAGAGGGAATAGCCCTGTGGTGATGGAGGCCGAGATTGGAGTTATGCAGCTACAAACCAAGAAATGGCAAAAATTGTCAGTTAGCAATAAGAACTAGGATAGAGAGCATGGCTATGCCAGCCTTTGGATTTCAGACTTCTGACCTCAAGAACTATGAGTATTGAAAGACCCCAGTTTGTGATAGTATGCCACAAGAGGAAGAGGAAACTAAAATCCCTCTTGACTAAATATTTAATGTATATATACACATGTGATACCATCACCACAATCTCAGCTATATTCCTGTGTTGAAACTCATCAAGATGTACACAGTAAAGTGTGCAATTTTGTATATAATTTATGCCTTGATAAATTATTGAAAAAATTAAAATTTTAATATATATTATTGTAGTGTTTTTCAAGTAGCCATGTGTTGGCCAATCATGAGGAATGAGACTTGATAGAAAAATATATCCATCATGAGGAGTGAGATTTGATGGAAAAACATATCCATCATGTAGATATCTAGCTCAGAAGCTGAATGTTTTAGCTGGTTGAGAATTTAGATAACTCCTTGGATGGAAAGTGAATTATTTTATTTTTCTTCTTGGAGTGAGATGTTTGTATTAACAGTCTGTTATCAAGTAATTTCTTGAGATTAACAAAAAAAATCTTCTATACATTTTATGTATGTTAGACTTCATGGTTTTTATTAATAATATTAAATATTAATATATTAGCTTTCTAAGTAAAAGAAATCTAAGTCACAAATATTAGTTCATGATGTGGGATATATATATTCCTTAGGCTTCCCTGATGGCTTAGTGGAGGGATACATGGGTTTAATCCCTGGGTTGGGAAGATCTCCTGGAGGAGAGCATGGCAACCCACTCCAGTATTCTTGCCTGGAAAATTCCATGGACAGAGGATCCTGGCGGGCTATAGTCCTTAGAGTCACAGCAGTCAGACATGACTGAAGCGATTTAGCTTGCAAGAATACATATTCTTTAATAATCTTGAAACTTTGAAACATGTTAAACACCTTTGAAACATCCATATTTTTAAAGTATAATTCATGTAATCCTTAAATTTTGAATTTGTTGTATACAATTTACCAATTACATTTTGTTCCTCTACTGAAATATCAGGTTATTTCAAAGCATGAATTTATTGTAACAAATCAAAGATATTCCATATTTATTTAATTATTTTAATAAGGAATGACCACAACATTTTTTATATTTAAATGTATTTTAGCTGTTTTTAGTACACATGACAATATTCATTTAAACAAGTAATTATTCACAAAATAATTTATAAATAAACTATTAACCTTAAAACAAGGGACTCATATATAAATAAACCAGATGTCAGAAAAATCATTCTTTATGTAGAACCATAGTTGTAAACACATGCATACTCATGTATTTGAAGACAAATATATTGGATATTTCTTCTGTCTTTCAGTTCAGTTCAGTTGCTCAGTCGTATCCGACTTTGTGACCCCATTGACTGCAGCATGCCAGGCTTCCCTGTCCATCACCAACTTCTGGAGCTTACTCAAACTCATGTCCATCAAGTCAGTGATGCCATCCAACCATCTTATCCTCTGTCATCCNAGGAAAGCTGAGCACTGAAGAATTGATGCCTTTGAAGTGTGGTGTTGAAGAAGACTCTTGAGAGTCCCTTGGACTGCAAGGAAACTCAAACAGTCCATCCTAAAGGAAATCAGTCCTGACTATTCATTGGAAGGACTGATGCTGAAGCTGAAACTCCAATGCTTTGGCCTCGTGATGTGAAGAACTGACTCTCATTTGAAAAGACCCTGATGTTAGGAAAGATTGAAGGTGGGAGGAGAAGGGGATGGTGGAGGATGATGTGGTTAGATGGCATCACTGACTCAATTGACATGAGTTTGAGTAAACTCTGGGAGTAAGTGATGGACAGAGAGGCCTGGTGGGCTGCATTCCTTGGCATCACAGAGTTGGACACTACTGAGTGACTAAACTAACTATCTAACTAACTAATGTAAACACACACATAGATCAATGAAACTAAATTCAAAACTCAGAGAAGTGCCCTAGAACTCAGAAAATATTTAATATGCCTGTTAATAGGAAAAGTTGGGTCATTTTGTAAATGATTTTGGAGGAAGTGAATAGCATACATACAGAAGTAAATGAAGTTCATTGCAAGTATCATCCCTTATAAAGGAATAAGTTACAAAAGGAACAAGATTGAAACATATTTTATGTATCTTTTAATGCAACAACAAAATCCACAGTTAAGTAGATATAAATAGGCATTTCAAAGAAAATAAAATACAAAATTCCAATCTATGTTTATATCTGTATCGATGATTAATCACCATAAGGAAGAAAATACAAAAAATATCATATTTTCCTCAGATCTGTAGAGATCAAAATGTTTGATATCACTTTGAACAGGTGAAAATGTGAAAAAAAAAGTAAAAACTATAGAAGATGATAAATTCAGTAGTACCTACCAAAACTCAAAACACAGACAACTTTTCAACCAATGATTTTTCTTAAATCTTACAGATGTAAAATGTGAAATCCTAAAGATAAAATTTTTCCCAAATCAGTTTGTGTAAGAAAATTTTAACTGGACTAAATATTCATTAGTAGAGCAATGGATAAATTAATTACAATACATCAGTAACATAAAGTACCATGCAGTCAGGTAAAATAATGAGAAAATCTGCATGCATTTTTAATATGAAATATTCCTTAAGATTTAAGACTAAATGAAAATGAGGGAGAGCCAAAGGTGTCTCTTATGTTTCCATTTGTTATAAAAGGAAAAATGATACATATTTGATTTGGTATTGAAAATGCTCTGAGAAAATACAATAATTTTTCAAATAACATTAGCTTTCTCTAGCAAAGGAGCCTGAGATACTCAAGGTCAAGAAGAAAATTTTTCACATATAATTTTGTATTCTTTGCATATTAAATCATATGAAATTATTTTTAAAAGTTATGTATTTTTTTACCAGATTTCAGGGAAAAATATCAACAACTTCAGATATGCAGGTGACACCACACTTATGGCAGAGTGAAGAGGAACTGAAGAGCCTCTTGATGAAAGTGAAAGAGGAGGGTAAGAAGTTGTTTTAAAACTCAACGTTCAGAAAACTAACATCATGACATCTGGTCCCATCACTTCATGGGAAATAGGTGGGCAGACAATGGAAACAGTGACAGAACTTATTTTGGGGGGCTCCAAAATCACTGCAGATGATGACTGCAGCCATGAAATTAAAAGACATTTACTCTTTGGAAGAAAAGTTACGAACAACCTAGACAGCATATTAAAAAGCAGAGACATTACATTGTCAGCAAAAGTCCATCTTGTCAAAGATATGATTTTTCCAGTAGTCATGTATGGATGTGAGAGTTGGACTATAAAGAAAGCTGAGCATCAAAGAATTGATGATTTTGAACTGTGGTGTTGAAGAAGAGTCTTGAGAGTCCCTTGGATTACAAGGAGATCCAGCCAGTCCATCCTAAAGGAAATCAGTCCTGAATATTCATTGGAAGGACTGATGNAAGCTGAGCATCAAAGAATTGATGATTTTGAACTGTGGTGTTGAAGAAGAGTCTTGAGAGTCCCTTGGATTACAAGGAGATCCAGCCAGTCCATCCTAAAGGAAATCAGTCCTGAATATTCATTGGAAGGACTGATGCTGAAGCTGAAAACTCCAATACTTCAGCCACTTGATTTGAAGAACTGACTCACTTTAAAAGACCCTGATGCTGGGAATGATTGAAGGTGGAAGGAGAAGGAGATGACAGAGAATGAGATGATTGGATGGCATCACCGACATGAGTTTGAGTAAGCTCCAGGAATTGATGATGGACAGGGAAGCCTGGCATGCTGCAGTCCATGGGGTCACAAAGAGTCGGACATGACTCAGGAAATGAATTGAACTGAACTGAACTGAATAAGTAAACTGTAGTGATAAAGCTTTTTTAAAATTATAAAGTACTATGCAAATGTAGGAATTCATTTCTTATTTTATTGCTATTAGGTACTACCTAGCTGTGAAACTTTTTTAATGTTTGTGAAGTGAAAGTCGCTCAGTCGTATCCAAATCTTTGCGACCCCATGGACTTCTCCATGAAATTCTCCAGGCCAGAATACTGGAGTAGGTAGCCTTTCCCTTCTTCTAATGTTTAGGCAATAGAAATTTAAAATTATATCTATTTTATTATAAAAGCTATAGCTACATATAAGGCTAATAACTTTAATATACAAAGAACTCTCTGCAAATTGCCAAAAACAATTTCAACATAAAAAGACAATTTGCAAAGGAGGTAATGCAAATGGATAATAAACATATGAAAGGATATTTAACACTACTAGTAAACAATATAAAATCATAGCAATGATATAATCCATTTCACTCTTTAAAATGACAACTAAGAATAAGAGTATGGAGAGTGAATAGTGTTTAGTGAAACAGGTAGTCTTATGAATTACTGGCAAACTAAACTGCTAATACAGATTAGGGTGGTTGTTCAGTTGCTAACTTGTGTCTGTCTCTTGCGACCCCACGGACTGTAGCCTGCCAGACTCCTCTATCCTTGGAGTGGGTTGAATATTGCAGTGTGTTGCCATTTCCTTCTCCAGGATATCTTCCTGACCCAGGAATCAAACCCAGGTCACCTGCATTGCAGGTAGTTTCTTACCGACTGAGCTACAAAGGGATAGGAGACTGAACTTATTGGGCAAAAAAATCTCTTTCATTTTTTTCTTTTTGGAAAAGTAATACATTCAGATGATTGACATAATTCAAAAATCAAAAGATACAGAGGACTGATAGTGAAAAGTTTGTCTCACACTGTTTTTCCTTGATACTCTCTCAGATTCTTCTTCTGAAGGCTACTAATGCTGTTATTGCTTTTTAAAATTTTTTAGGATATGAATGTGTATTTCTGCCTTTTTGCATCCTATCCCTCTAAAAAATCATATGAAGACACATGTGTGTATATGAATGAATGAAGTCGCTCAGTCGTGTCTGACTCTTTGCGACCCCATTGATTGTAGCCTATCAGGCTCCTCTGTCCATGGGATTTTCCAGGCAAGAGTGCTGGAGTGGGTTGCCATTTCCTTCTCCAGGGGATCTTCCCAACCCAGGAATCGAACCCAGGTCTCCCGCATTGTAGGCAGACGCTTTACCATCTGAGCCACCGGGGAAGCCCCTTGTGTGTGTATGTGCATATATAATTATTTACATGTAATATAGCCATGTATAAAACAAATTAACTCCTGTCTTATACTTATGGTAGCATGCTACATATATTGTCTACAATAATCTTTTTTTTTTAACCTATCAACATCATTCTTATTTGGGGAATAGTGTAGGGGGTGGCTATACATTACAATGTGTGAAAGTACTTATAGTTTATTTGTCATTGTTTTTGTGAATATTTTGTTTCTTTACAATCTGCCACTATTTTGAATAACTTTGCACTGAATAACATATACATATTTAATTTCAAAAGGAAAAAAGTATGGAGAAAGCAAAATTTAACAACATTAGGAAAGAATCTGGGACTATAAACTCAGAGTAAATTTAAAAAGCAAAAGTTATAACTTTGCTCAATTTATATTAATGGAGTTTAATACTTTAAAGACTGGTGTATTGGCTATGTAAAGTGTTGACTGACTCATTATAATTAAGAAAAATCTCTGCAGACTATTACCATAGGAACATTTACAAATAGTATTTGAAATATTCCTCTCTAACTTTAATTACTATTTCAAATTTATAATCTATCCTCTGTCAAAATAAAAGGAAAATACCCAAAAGATTTTGTTAGCAAATGCTTACAAGTTTTTCAATGAGTGGGTAATTCTAAATCTATTTAATCTATTCCAGAAAAGAGCAAGGAAAGCAATCGTCCCAAACTGTTGTTGTGAAGTCAGCAGAATAATAACTACAAAACCTATACCTAAGAGTACAAATAAATATGATACTAAGAGCAAAGTCATACATATTATCTAGATGTTTATCTAGTTATTACCTAGATAAAAATCATATAAAATATAGAACATTATGTAGATATTTATCATAGATATTATTTTGAATGATCATATTCAAAAATCTTATATAACATTTTGTATAAATACTGCATGTATAGGTGAATATACTAAGACATACCCAGGAAGTTTCTAAAGTTCACAATAATAGGCATTTACATGAAGGGAGCCAAGAGGGGGAAAAAAAAAACAAAGGGACTGTTCTTTTATTTGCAATGTTTTATTTATTTAAAAATTATTTGAAATAACTTCTAGAAACAAAATCAACAACTAGAAACAAAGTCAACAAAATGTGCATATATGGTCATAATAAGCATAATGCAAAAATTCATAACAGCATCATGTTAAAAAAGAAAACAGGACTGATGTCAGAAACATGCAGAGTGACAAACTACTTTTGTGCTTCCCCTTCAGTCTGCAACTGGTAAAACATCCACAGCTCAACAAAGGTGCCTCTGCCTAGCAAAATAGGACATGAAGGATTTCACACATCTGTACATCTACAGGTGAATGGGCTGGAACACAGAGGAGGCAGAACTGAGGAAACAGCTGAGACAAAGCCTGCAATCCAACTTCTCTGACCTTGGTAGCAGAGCCCACAGCTTCAGAGAACTGAGTAGTATGAGGGAGCAGGAAAGGTACACACTTGGCTCTGGCCACACAGACCTGCAGTGTACTGGTGTCCAAAGATGTAGGTGACTGGACACCAGTAGCCGTGGGGCTTGGGACCTGTCCCTCTGGTTATTGAGGTGCCCACAGTACTGGCTTCCACCCTCTCCCACCATCTGCAGAAATAGAGCCCCCAAACTTTACAATAACATATGGCTTATTGTATGGCTTCCCTCCCCGACCAGCTCCCTCCTCCCGTGGGAGGAAGGATCCAGTCTGTGTCTTAGTGGATCTTTAATGCAAGGAAGGAGCTCACAAACCTGGTGATGGCAGTAACTTTGGCAGAAGGAAGACAGCAAGGATCCCAGTGGCATAAAAAATCAAAACAAAGGCTCAGAACAGTATATGTTACAGAGAAAAATGAGGGTTAGAAAATCTCACTCTCAAATATAACCTGAGGAAAAGAATGGAACTTATATAGGTAAATGAAGATAAGATTCTATTAGCAGGAGAAAGAAAACTATTTTATCTATGAGATGCTTTATGCAAACTTCAAAATATGAAGAAAAATAGAGGAAACTGAAAAAAATGTCATAGAATACCACCAAGCCAAAATGATAGACATGGAAGAGAATTGCTCAGTCATTTCTGACTCCTTGCAACCCCATGGACTGTACAATTCATGGAATTCTCCAAACTGGAATACTGAAACGGGTAACCATTCCATTCTCAGGAGGTCCTCCAAACTCAGGGATCAAACCCAGGTCTCCTGCATTGTACGTGGATTCTTTACCAGCTGAGCCACAAGGGAAGCCCAAGAATACTGGAGTGGGCAGCCTATCCCTTCTCCAGCAAATCTTCCCAACCCAGAAATCTAATCGGGGTCTCCTGCATTGCAGGTGGATTCTTTCCCAGCTGAGCCACCAGGGAAGTCCAGAATGATAGAAACACGAGGAAAAAGAAACAGTAGAGATACAGAGAGAGCAACAAGAAAATGAAAGATAAAATGGCAGTACAAAGTCCTATTCTATCAAGTCACCTTAAATGTAAGTGTAATTGTATTCATCAGTCAGAAGACACTGAGTGACTGGATAAATTAAAATAAAAACTCAACAGTATGCTGCTTCCAAAAGACACATGTCAGCTCTAAAGAGAAACATAGATTAAAAGTGAAGGGATAGAATATGATGCTACTAGCAAATAGCAGCCAAAAGAAGGTGTGTGCAGCCATATTTATATTAGATAAAATAGATTTTAAACTGAAAAATTTAACAAGAGACAACAATAAATGGTATAGAAAATAAAGAGGACAAGTTATCAAGAAGACCTAACAGTGACTTATATGTAACCTAACATAGGTGCACCAATATATATATAACAATTATTTAACAGGCATAAAGGGAGAAATTGACAGCAGCATAACAATAGTAGGGGACTTTAACACCCTACTTATGTTAATAGATAGATCAGACAGAAAATAAACAAGGAGCCAGTGATCTCAAATGAAATATTACACCACATAGACTTGATAGATTTGTAATACACATTCAATTCAAATGTAGTAGAATATACATTCATCTTAAGTGACCATGGAACTTTCTCAAAAATAGACTATAAGCAGGGATACAAAATAAGATTTAATAAATTCAAGAAGATTGAAATTGTCTCAAGCATGTTTTCCAACCAAAATGGAATGAAACTAGAAATCAATTACAAGAAGAAAACTGGAAAAAATCACAGAAATGTGGAGACAGAGCAACATGCTACCGAACATGTTGGGCCAACGAGGAAATCAAAAGAGAAATCAGAATTTACCTGAAGACAAAAGAAAATAAAAATATGATGTACCAGAACCTATGGGATACAGCAAAAGTGGTTCTAAGAGGATAGTTTATAGAAGTACAGGCCTACCTTAAGAAACAAGAAAAATCTCAAATACACAGACTAACCTTACATCTTAAAGAACTAAACAAAAAAGGCAAAATGAAGCCCAGAATCAGCAGAAGGAAGGAGATGATAACAAGTCAGAGCAGAAAGAAATATATAAAGAACTCATACCACTCAACAGCAAAAAAAAAAAGAAAAAAACCACTGAAGAAAGGAGCAGGGGGACTGAACAGACATTTTTCTGAGAAAGACAAATGGATGGCAAGCAAGTAAATGAAACAATGTTTACCATCACTAATTAATAGGTAAATGCAAATCAAGATCACATTGAGATATCACCTCAAACCTGTCAGAATGGCTATCATCAAAAAGGCAAGAAATAGTGAATGTTGGCAAGCGTATGGGGAAAAGGAAACCCACAGACACTGTTGGTGGAAATGTGAAATGGTGCCACCACTGTGGAAGACAGTGTAGAGAGATTCCTCAAAAACTAAGAATGGCACTACCATGTGACCCAGCTATTCCACTTCTGGATGTTTATCCAAAAAATTGAAAATACTAATCCAAATCATACATACACCCCATCACAGCATTATTAACTATAACCAAGATATGAAGAAAACCTAACTGCCTATTAACAGATGAATGGATGAATAAGATATATTATATGTAAACATTAAAATGTTGTGTGTATATAATATTTTCTGTCTAATATTAAATAATTTGCTTTCACTTTTACCTGTGAAGCGTTGACTTCCATAGGCATTTCCCTCTTAATGTAATCTTGTAAAAAAACAGAATAAAATACATGGAACAAACTTAGATGATAGGCACTGAATTTCTTCAATGCTTGGAATAAAGGGAAATATTTAAAGTTAAGCTCTCCACTTTTTCTGGCTTACTGAATATATTAAGTTTCTCGTAAGAGTCTTCTCCATAACAAAGCTTAAATACAAATCATAGGATATTTAAACTGATCTTCAAGGAACTTAACTATGTATCAGAAAAAAGATCATCACTCTTTAAAGAAATACTATGATATACAACACTTAACAAATTACATTTTCAAAAGTCATTATTGAGTCAGAAATATCAAGCAAACAGACAAGGAAATGTGACCCGTAATGAAGAAGAATATCAGTCATTCAAAATATATACAGAAATGGCAGATATGATGGAACTAGAAGACCTTGACTTCAAAATAGTTGTTGTAAGTCTTAGTTTATACTCAAGGATGTAAAGGAAAATATGAACTTCATCAGGTACAAAATTAGAGATATAAAACTGAAAATTTAAATATGCTGAAAAGAATTACCAGAAAATTGATGGCTATAGAAAAAAAAATCAATAAAATTGAAAAAAGAATAAAACATATAAAAACTAAATCACAGATAAAATATTAAAAATATTATTAACGAAATAGTGATCTATATTACAGGATGTTTACTCTAACATATGAGTAATTTTTCCTCCAAAAGTGCAAAAGGTATAGAATATATGAGAATATAATGATGGAAAGTTTTCCAAATGTCTTCAAATTACAAGCACTTAGATATGTTTATCAAAACTCACACATAAGAAGCAAAACACTATTGTGAGACACATTATTAACAGATTGCTGAAAATCAGTACTAAGAAAAAATTTTGAAATCTTTCAGACATAAAAGACACATTATATATATACAGAAGAATAACTATGCCAGTGGATTTATTGACAAAACAGAAATCAATAAATAACATTTTTTAAGTGCTGAAAAAAAACAAATAATTAAAAAATTATACCTTCCTTTTCGAGGTGATGTAAATATTCTTATGGTTGTATAGTTTGACTAAATCACACTCTAGACATGGCAAACACTCCATGGTTTTCCCATTATGACTATGAAGGAAAATAACGTGGTGAAACTAGAAAATGTAGATTGAAAGAGAATTAATCTTATATTTAATGATCAGGACAAATCTATATCTTGAGTAAAGGAAATATGGAGAGTTAAAGTCATGTTAGCTATAAAGTTCAGGATAGTGAGTAATTTTGGAAGGAGGGTAAGACCTTTGTTTGGGAGAGGATACATTGAAATACTTGAAGTGGCTGGTAAAGTTCTAGTTATTGCTTATTACAGAGGAATTCAGCTTACAAAAATTAATTAGGCTATACATTTGTTTACCTGTTTTTTAATTGCACAACAAAATATTTTTCAAAAGAGGTTAAGAAAAGATCAATAGAGCAAATCAAAAGTTAAAAAATAGCAAAAGCTGAGCAAAGCAAAAAATAGAAAAAGATAATTTTTAAAAAATGTGGTTCTTTGGAGCGATTGGACTTCTCTGGTGGCTCAGATAGTAAAGTGTCTGCCTACAATGCGGGAAACCTGGGTTCAATCCCTGGGTCAGGAAGATCTCCTAGAGAAGGAAATGGTAACCCACTGCAGTATTCTTGCCTGGAAAATCCCATGGACCAAGAAGCCTGGTAGGCTATAGGCCATGGGGTCGCAAAGTGTCTGACATGACTGAGCGACTTCACTTTCACTTTCACTTTGAAATGATTAATAGTAAAAACAAGTTGCAGATTGATCTAGGAAGATTAATAAGAAAAAATGCAAAAGAAAACAGAACTTGATAAAGGACATAATTCAAACATTTAAACCTTTAAAAATTCTATAATATCAGAAACAAATGTTAGTATTTTCAAAACAAAATTGAAATCACTGATAAAATATCAAAATGACACAAAAATAAATAACTTGTATAATTAAACACTGAACACTTTTACAGTTCAGTTCAGTTCATTTCAGTCACTCAGTCGTGTCTGATTCTTTTTGATCATCTGAATCAGAGCACACCAGGCCTCCCTGTCCATCACCAACTCCCAGAGTTCACTCAAACGCATGTCCATCGGGTCAGTGATGCCATCCAACCATCTCATCCTCTGCCATTCCCTTCTCTCCTGCCCCCAATCCCTCCCAGACTCAGGATGTTTTCCAATGGGTCAACTCTTCGAATGAGGTGGCCAAAGTATTGGAGTTTCAGCTTTGGCATCAGTCTTTCCAAAGAAATCCCAGGACTGATCTCCTTTAGGATGGACTGGCTGAATCTCCTTTCAGTCCAAGGGACTCTCAAGAGTCTTCTCCAACATCACAGTTCAAAAGCATCAATTCTTTGGCACTCAGCTCCCTTGACAGTCCAACTCTCACATCCATGCATGACCACTGGAAAAACCATAGCCTTGACTAGACAGACCTTTGTTGGCAAAGCAATGTCTCTGCTTTTTAATATGATATCTAGGTTGGTAATAAGTTCTACCAAACTTTTCAATTCAGTTCAGTCACTCAGTCATGTCCGACTCTTAGCAACCCCATGAATCGCAGCATGCCAGTCCTCCCTGTTCATCACCAACCCCTGGAGTTCACTCAGATTCATGTCCATCGAGTCAGTGATGCCATCCAGCCATCTCATCCTTTGTTGTCCCCTTCTCCTCCTGCCCCCAATCGCTCCCAACATAAGAGTCTTTTCCAATGAGTCAGCTCTTCTCATGAGGTGGCTAAAGTACTGGAGTTTCAGCTTTAGCATCAATCCTTCCAAAGAAATCCCAGGGCTGATCTCCTTCAGAGTAGACTGGTTGGATCTCTTGGCAGTTCAAGGGACTCTCAAGAGTCTTTTCCAACACCACAGTTCAAAAGTATCAATTCTTTGGCGCTCAGCCTTCTTCCCAGTCCAACTCTCACATCCATACATGACTACTGGAAAAACCATAGCCTTGACTAGATGGACCTTAGTCGGCAAAGTAATGTCNTGTGTGGAGTCTTCTCTTGTGTTGTTGGAAGAGAGTGTTTGCTATGAGCAGTGCATTTTCTTCGCAAAACTTTATTAGTCTTTGCCCTGCTTCATTGTACATTCCAAGGCCAAATTTGCCTGTTACTCCAGGTGTTTCTTGACTTCCTACTTTAGCATTCCAGTCCCCTATAATGAAAAGGACATCTTTTTTGGGGTGTTAGTTCTAAAAGGTCTTGTAGGTCTTCATAGAACCATTCAACTTCAGCTTCTTTAGCATTACTGGTTGGGGCATAGACTTGGATTACCATGATATTGAATGGTTTGACTTGGAGATGAACAGAGATCATTCTGTCGTTTTTGAGATTGCATCCAAGTAGTGCATTTCAGACACTTTTGTTGACCATGATGGCTACTTCATTTCTTCTGAGGGGAGGGATTCCTGCCTGCAGTAGTAGATATAATGGTGCACGAGGATGATCCGGAGGGATGATGTGGAGTTCATGTTTGTGGATGTTGTGGATGTTCATGTTTGTGACTTTATGTACATCTGTGGCGGATTCATGTCAATGTATTCCAAAACCAATAGCTTACTGTAGAGTAAAAAAAAAAAAAAGTCATCTGAGTTAAATTCACCTATTCCAGTCCATTTGAGTTCGCTGATTCCTAGAATGTCGACGTTCACTCTTGCCATCTCTTGTTTGACCACTTCCAATTTGCCTTGATTTATGGACCTGACATTCCAGGTTCCTATGCAATATTGCTTTTTTACAGCATAAGACCTTGCTTCTATCACCAGTCACATCCACAGCTGGGTATTGTTTTTGCTTTGGCTCCATCCCTTCATTCTTTCCAGAGTTCATTCTCTCCACTGATCTCCAGTAGCATATTGGGCACCTACTAACCTGGAAAGTTCTGCTTTCAGTTTCCTATCATTTTGCCTTTTCATACTGTTCATGGGGTTCTCAAGGCAAGAATACTGAAGTGGTTTGCCATTCCCTTCTCCAGTGGACCACATTCTGTCATACCTCTGCACCATGACCCACCCGTCTTGGGTTGCCTCACGGGTATGGCTTAGTTTCATTGAGTTAGACAAGGCTGTGGTCCTAGTGTGATTAGATTGACTAGTTTTCTGTGAGTATGGTTTCAGTGTGTCTGCCCTTTGATGCCTTCTTGCAATACCTACCATCTTACTTGGGTTTCTCTTACTTTGGGCGTGGGATATCTCTTCATGGCTGGTCCAGCAAGGCACAGCCGCTGCTCCTTATCTTGGATAAGGGGTATCTTCTCACCACCAACCTTCCTGACATTTAACGTGGGATGGCTCCTCTAGGCCCTCCTTTGCCTGTGCAGTCACCGCTCCTTGGATCAAAATTTAGAGGCATTAAAACTGTTTCAGTTTTATGTAAGTTAGGCTGAAGGATTTTTCAAAAGTATGTCAACTCTCCTCATCATGTGGATTCCAGGACTTTTGTGGTTACATGGACTATAGCCTGATAGGGTCTACTATCCATGGAATTTCCCAGCAAGAATACTGGAGTAGTTTGCCATTTCCTCTCCCAGCCTCATCATGTAAGGCTGATGAAATATTGCCTCCAAAGCAAGAGCAAGTGGTCTTTTCTACCCAAGTAAAAGTGAGCTCATTGTCAAAAAATTTTTTTAACACATATAGATTGGCTGAAGCTGTCTGGAACAATTTTATTTTAAAGGCATAAAATCTAGAAAGAATATACTACTAACTATGACTTCGAATATGACTTGGCGGGCTATATCCTAAACTCCTGAGAGAAACTGACTGGAAAAAGAACAAAAAAATAACATTTATTAAGGGTCAAATATATACCAAGAATTCTGTAAACATTATTTCCTTTTCCATTACCATAATTTTTTATCATAAGTGATGATATTACTAAGCCATTTTATAGGGAGGTAGGAAACTGAGGCTTAGAGAAAGTTACATATCCTACATATTACTATATAGGTCATTAGTTTAATGGATAGAGCTTGAGCCTATGTATAATCTATATATTCTTTTTCACTCCTTATGAGTTCATGTTGTCATTAGATTTGAAACTTGAAAGGGTCATTCATTCATATATTAAATCTATTAATCTAATAAGAATTAATAAAGGATTCACTATCATAGCAGAGAATGGAATTTTCTACTTTAAGACAAACACTTCAGTAAAAAGTATTTTTTCAAAGATACAAACATTGCCACTTTAAGAGCTTTAATATGTGCTGAAAAGACCAAAGCATTCTATTTCTAAGCAATCCATTAGTATTTGCGATTAATTAGCATGAAGAATAACGAGGGGACTGAGACCAGAGTACCCTTGCCTTAATTGATTGTTTGAGTTCCTGGATTAATAAAATCCAATTATTTTCTTATGTAATTGGCATAAAGTTTATTTGTATCTCCTTTTTAATGTTTGCTAATGATATAAGAGCATAAACAAAACAAACATTGTAAATGAATACCAAGTTCAATTAAATCCCCAGGCTTTACCAAATACAAGTTAGTTAAAAATGCTTGTTTATCTGTAAAATGCATACCAAGTTAATGGCCCCTATTTCCCTGACTTGTCTGTTAAGATGGGAGCAAAAAAGAATTATAGCCTTTTAAATAATAATCCAAGATTATAGCACTCTGGAATTGGAGAAAGGCCAGAGGGAAATCCCCAGTGTTTCAGAGACTGAACTTTAAGAAAGAAGAATGGAGTATTTTTGAGACTGACTAAAGTGACGCTAATGGGGCCTTCTGGAACTTTGTGCCAAATCACTCCTTGCTCCCTCTGTGCCTTGCCTGTCTTTGTCAGATTTGCATATCCCCAGTCCAGCCACAACACGTAGGCCATTTTATGCAGACTCTAGACTCAAGCTTGACTATTTTCAAACCACTTAGAGCTGTAGACTCTGGACCTTCAAACATACGCCTGGAATCATTTGAATTGGAGTGAGACTTGGGCATCTCCATGCTCAGTAAGTTAGTTATTCATCAGGCCATCATTATCCTTTCTCAACTCCTCCTATTTCTGTAATGTTATTGCTGTTAACCTCCATTTCTGCTTTTTTAAGTGAAAGTCATTCAGTCATGTCCGACTCTTTGCAACCTCATGGACTATACAGTTCATGGAATTCTCCGGGCCAGAATACTGGAGTGGGTAGCAGGTCCCTTCTCCAGGGGATTTTCCCAGTCCAGGAATCAAACTCAGGTCTCTGGCATTGCAGGCAGATTCTTTTCAGCTGAGCCACCAGGGAAGGCTGTTTTAACAGAAATCCATCCTTAACCTCAAATCCTTTGGTTGAAACAAAATCATAAATTACTTACAAGCTGTCTAAGAACTGTAAGGAAGTATGCTAGATGTTATAGACACTCTGAACCTAGCAGAGCCTTCAAAACAGCTGATGAACAATACATATTTATTTAAATTTAATGGATGCATAAAGTACTGTGGTAAAATTGTTTTTGAAAACCAGGATTTGTGTGGCTATACCTTTAAACATCATTCATGCTGTGACTCATCTATTTATAGCTTTAGCTCATACTTCTCCACTTGAAGTTTAGGCTTGTATACGTGACTTCCCAACTGATATCTCCACTTTAATCAATATCCACAGCCATGCTTCTGGTTATCACCAAAAACCTAACCATTTCCACAGTTTTCCGACAATGACAATGGTTGCTTCTATTTGGCAGTTGCTCAGATCAAAAAGTTTGAAAGTAAATTCTTCCTCCGTCCTTCATCCAGTCTTTCCTCTACAGACCCTGTCAATTCTCTCTTAAATCCAAATTTGGGCAGCCTCTTACCACCATCACCACTACAGCCCTAGCCTAAGGCTCCAAGTTGTCTTCCTACCTCATACAAATTATTGCAATAGACTCTCCATTTCCTCCTCTGCCTGCCTTCTCTTATTCTTAATGAAACAAGCAGAATGAGCCTATTAGAACTTGCATCTGATCATGTCACGAAAATTTTGATTATTTATTCTCACTGAGAGTAAAAGTCAAAAGCCTTTACATTGGTTTATAAATGTGCACATGATTTTTTCCCCATTCATACTGATATATCTTAGTAGTTCCTCCTCTTCTCTGAATAACTTGACTTTGTTTTGAGGTCTTTGCATTTACTGCTTTCTTGATTTTGAATACTAGCTGAAATCCTAATTTATCTGTATTCTATATAGATAGCACCCTTATTTCCTTTAGGTTCCTTAGTTAATTTTCTCTTCCTTGTGTCTTTCTTTTATCTCCCTACTTAAACATTATCACCGTAATATCCTCATCCCCTTTCCATACTTTATATTGTTTGCTACAAAATTTGTCATGATCTAATAAGAACTTGGTATATTATATATATATATATATATGTATATGAACAGAAAGTCCCTTTACCTCATCCCCAAAGTAGGAGAATGCTATTAAGCTACAGGAGAAAATGTATAGACATCTAATCCCATTACTGGAAAGATATGAAGAACTGTAATGCAATCTTGTCCACCACAGTTATGTCCAGTCGTTGACTCCACAGATCAGTATTGTTTATACATTCTAGTTTGTATAATATTAAGAGGTTACATTCTATCATCTATCTTCTGTGTCTTAATAGCTTAGTATTGAGCTGAACTGTTAAAGGCATAGAGGCTCTGAAATGACACTAAATATGTTACATACACTTAAATCATCAGTTTTCTAACTGGTTTCTATGTTATGGTTGTTAAATTAGTTTCTATAACAATTAATATGATAAAACATATTGTCATCTCCTGGAACAGTAAATTCTGACATGTACAGTAAATTATAACAGAATGCTCTAAATCACTTTAAGCTCTATTCTTTTATTTGAAGTGAGTTGCAAATTTTCTCTAAAATAACAGGCAGTCAAATGTTTCTAAAATGTTATATTGCCCTTCAATTTTCAGAATTAATTCACAGCAACAATTTTTTATTCAAACAGAAATATATCCTACACACAGACACAAACATGCAACTATAAATTAGCTTACCTGAAAATTAGTTCTTGAAATTTTCCTTTTATTTTTTTCTGATTATTTACTCCTTAACTATCTTGAATAAATCCTAAGAATGTACACAGAATTATTATCTGTAAATATCAATAGATCCATTATCTCATTCATTATATCAGCAGACTGGACTGGTGCAAGTATAATGTAAAATTCAATCCAGGGATTTAAAAAATGAAGTTAAACCAAACAATTGAAACAAAGACAGTGAACTGAATGTTAACTTATTATGTTGACTTTTTTCAGTTTAGTCATAAGTTATTTACCCATTAAAGACTTCTAGAAAATTAAATTTACTATTTTTGAGCTTAACATTTTGAATTCAATTAAAGGTTGTAAAATGAAAATAAAGTATAAAAGTCACTTTGTTTCTAAAGTTTTATCCTGTTAAGTCAGATTATTTCAATTTATACTAGTTCATTTTCAGCATAGAGACTAAATTTACGTGAAAATGTATATCACTGCTGTCCTCTGTATGAGTACTGAGGCCATATTTGGGAACTTTGGTGCTAGTAGAAACGAGGCTGATAAGGTCAAAACTAAGAAACCAAACTGGAAATGGAATGAACTGCCAACTTATGGTAGCCAGAAATACCACTCGCTATATAAATGTAGCAAGTGAATCTGTCTAGTTTTCCATAGATAGACATTAGAGGGACAAGAAAGAATTTTATGGTAGGGAGGGAACAGATTGTGATAGAATTGACAGGGATTGGTTCATGTCATTTTTCATTGTTTCTTTTTCATTGTTTTGTCAGTGAATATTTCATGAACATCATCACTGTACTCAATTCTATAGATTGCTTAACTGGCCTACCCTAAGTGTACATCTATTAGAGGGAAACAAATAGAATGTTGTATATACTGATTCTTGATATTGGGAGTACTAAGAGTATACGATCTCTTTCATGGTGAAGTGGAAACTCCTAAACGACTTTTACCATCCATAGCCAAGGTATGGTAATGGTCTGATTTACTTCAGTGGATAAATTGCTTAATGCTCTAAACTTGTATTATCCTGTTTATAAAATGAGTAATGATAATAAGTATATTTGTACATTGAGAGGGATTAGCAGAGTGCTTGGAATAGTTTAATTGGGCAAAGTTTATTGGGATTACTGCTTAATAAGAATTACTAGTATAATTAGCTACAATTGAGCAAAGCTGAGGAAAGAGGAATTAGTGTTCAATAGAAAATGCTTTACATAGCTATATGCAATCTGGAAGGTAATAGTTAAACCTCAAGAGTTTGCTATAATTCATGTGAATCTCTTTAATGCTGAAATGCAAAACTAATATTCTTTATAAACTGATCACAAAAACGTCAGTAAATACTTTATCATGGATTTGCATCCTTTATATCTTTATTTAATTTTTGATTGCATGAACTGTGCAAGTTGCCCCAACCTCTTTTTCCTCATGAATAAATTCATTCCCTATTTAACTTTCCTTCACATGACACAGCATATTACATTTTGGAAATATGAGGTTCCAGAAGTATCACACAAATATAGAGCTCTAATGCTTTCTGATCATTCAAAACCTGTGGTTAAAAAAATAATAATCCTAAATAGAGATGGACTGATAGGATGCTAGAAGATATTACTGCTGCTAAGTTTAATAAAATATGATTGACATGCTTAGATTTATCATGGGAAGGATCACATTTTTATAGCAATCCAAAATGACACAGAGCAAAATTTGCTGCCAGTGGGTGGAATGAGTAGCACAATGCTGTGGGTTCTATGGCAGAATATTAACAAACTAATGCCGGGATAGATGATGCTTGTTTGTCACAGACACCTCATGCTCTCCTCCATGAGTAAAGCTTCCAGGACCTGCCTCTGTTATCTAGCCATTTTCCATTGTTACTTTGCACCCTGCTTTCTCTTCCTGACTCCAGCTGTTACAGCGCTTGCTTGGAGGACAACTTTTCTTATTCCTAAAACCTCACAACTCAACAAGTTGATTTTCGGAAAGATTACTGAAAGTTGAAATTCCCAAAGGTTGGAAAACATCTTGATAGAAATCAGTTCAGAATGGAAAGGCAAGGTTTTCTTGTTCCCCTTTTTAACATTCTTGTTTACCTATAGCCCTATTCTCTGTTTCAGTTCTCCATTAACTTCCATTAATCCTCCATTCTCTAAGGAAATGGGAATTTAAAAGGAAAAACTTGAAGCCTTTATAACTACCCTTATTTGTACTTGACCTTTTTCACTGATATAAACAGATCATTATCCTATCGGTCCTCGTGTGATATTGGAAATCTCACAAGAACATTATAATAATATTCACCTTATTATTTGGAGAATTAACTTTGCTAAAATTTGTTTTGTACTTAGAAATATTGTATCTGCTGCCATTAAACACAAAGAAATAGTTTTTAAGTGTAGGAAATATTTCAAGAAGTAGATAGTCTTCTCAAACTTATTAATGATTAGAGGTGATTTATTTGTTTTTGTTGTTCAGTCTCTAATTCGTGTCCGACTCTGCTACCCCATGGACACACCGGGCTCTCCTATCCTTTACTATCTCCTGGGATTTGCTCAGACTCATGTCCATTGAGTCTGTGATGCCATTCAACCATCTCATCCACTGTCATCCCATTCTCTTCCTGCCCTCAGTCTTTCCTAGCCATCAGGATCTTTTCCAGTGAGTCGGCTTTGCTCATCAGGTGGCCAAAGTGTTGGAGCTTCAGCATTAGTCCCTCCCGTGTATATTCAGGATTGATTTCCTTTAGGATTGACTGGTTTGATCTCCTTGCTGTCCAAGGGACTCTCAAGCATCTTCTCCAGCATCACGTTTGAAGACATCAATTCTTGATGCCCAACCATCCTTATGGTCCAGCTTTCCCACCCATACATAACAACTGGAAAAACCATATCTTTGACTAAATAGATCTTGGTGGCAAAGTGATATCTTCGCTTTTTAATATACTGTCTAGGTTTACTATAGTTTTTCTTCCAAAAAGCAAGTGTCTTTTAATTTCATGGCTGCAGTCACCAACCACAGTGATTTTGGAGACCAAGAAAATAAAATCTGCCACTATTTCCACTTTTTCCCCATCTGTTTGCCATGACGTGATGGGACAAGATGCCATGCCCTTCATTTTCTGAATGTTGAGCTTTAAGCCAGCTTGTTCAGGTGACTGATAACGTATTAGGTCCTTAAGTACAGGGAGGAAGGTGGGAGGGGTGTTCAGGATGGGGAACACAGGTACACCCATGGAGGATTCATGTTGATGTGTGGCAGAACCAATACAATATTGTAAAGTAATTAGCCTCCAATGTATGGCAAAGCCAATAGAGTATTGTAAAGTAAAATAAAGTAAAAAATAAAAATTAAAAAAATTAAAAATAAATAGACTCTAGGGACAGAAGAGCTTCAGATGAATCACACTTGATTAATTAATTGTCAGAACTTGAGCAAGTGACTTATTATGGCAAGCATTGGTTCATTTAGGGATAGATCCCTCAACATACGCCTTTCTGTATGGTGGTCACTAGACCCATGGGGCTATTTAAATGAGTTAAAATTAAGTAAAATGTAAAATTCCATTTCTCAGTAGCCTTAGCCACCTTTCAGGTGCTAAGGGATATTGTGCTGAACACAGATATAAAACACTTCCTTCACTGCACACAGTTTTTTGGACAGCATGCCTTGATTATCTACAGTAGTCATTCTTAATTTTATCTGGATTTGTTGANTCAGTAGCCTTAGCCACCTTTCAGGTGCTAAGGGATATTGTGCTGAACACAGATATAAAACACTTCCTTCACTGCACACAGTTTTTTGGACAGCATGCCTTGATTATCTACAGTAGTAATTCTTAATTTTATCTGGATTTGTTGATCTTTAGAACATTCAGTGAAATTTTATTCAAAAGGATAAATATATTAAAAGCCTACCCTCTTCACACAATCATTCATAATAGAGTTTGCTAAGTTGGGTTTGGAAAAGTGTGGAAATTGTTATTTCGATGTAATTTTTGTGTGTTTATTTGAGGCTTAGTAGAAGCTCAGCTGTTTCTCTGATGGCTCAGTCAATAAAAAATCCACCTGCAATGCAGGAAAACTGGGTTTCATCCTTGGGTTGGTATGATCCCTTGGAG
>SJYV01007851.1:0-12472 GCA_006410875.1 Neotragus pygmaeus | reverse complement strand
TTTTTTTTTTAGTCAACGGTTACTATACAATGAATATGCAAGAAGCTAAAAATTAAACAGAGTTCTTGTTACCCTTTTAGATCAATGTAAAAAGAGGAAATCATGTTTTTGATTTGAGTTGAAAATTGAAGTAGTAGCTCCAACAAAGTTAGTGGGAGGATCCAGATGGGGAGCATAATATAAGAAAGTTTCACATAAACTTGTGCACCTTTCATTTTCTGTTAAAAACAAACAAACAAACAAAAACTATTGGGACTAACTGGAAGGAAGTTGTTATCTTGCCTGGATCGCATACACTTTTCCCCACTATTTCCTTCACTTTTCAATTTGCATTATCACCTTAAATATCCTCTTTCCCACATTTCATTTTAGTACAATTTGTCCCACCTCTAGTCAATGCTCCGAGTCTCCCTTTCATTAGGTAAGCCACCCACTGCCCATCCCCTTTAACATGGAGAGGAACATTGTAAGACAGACTTGTTTATATTTTGGAATTAGCGATTTGTTGATGGAGTAACCTTGAGAAAATTTATTAACTGCTGCATGCTTCAGTTTTCTCAGTTAAAAAACCATAAACACCTAACTCATGGGTATTTTATGAGATTATGAAAAATTAATATGTAACACTAAGTGCTTACTATATGTCAGGATCTATTCTAAGCACCTTCCATATATTTTGTATTCATTTAATACTAACCTTTAAGATAATCCTCTGAAAGATAGTCTTATTACTATTTGACAGATGTAGACACTGAACTGCACAGTGGTAATCACATATCCAAGTTTTCCTTTATGATTCAGTGATGGAGTTTGTATTTACATTTAAATATCCTATCTCTATAGCCCATAGCCTTGACCTCTATCAGTGCTGAATTTAAGGAAGATCAATAACCATTCTCTCTTCCCAATTTCATCAATCCAAATTTTAAAGAAAACTAAAATTGAGAGAAAATGTGAAAGTGATTAAGCAGTGTTCCATCTAAGTAAATAGTTTGTTTTTTGTGTGTTCAGTCACTGAGCCATGTCCTGCTCTTTGCGACTCCATGGACTGCAACATGCCAGGCTTCCCTGTCCTTCTGGAGTTTCCTCAAACTCATATCCATTGAGTCAGNGTGATTAAGCAGTGTTCCATCTAAGTAAATAGTTTGTTTTTTGTTTGTTCAGTCACTGAGCCATGTCCTGCTCTTTGCGACTCCATGGACTGCAACATGCCAGGCTTCCCTGTCCTTCTGGAGTTTCCTCAAACTCATATCCATTGAGTCAGTGATGCCATCAAACCATCTCATCCTCTTTAGACCCGTTTTTCCTCCTGCCTTCAATCTTTCTCCACACTAGGGTGTTTTCCAATGAGTCAGTTCTTTGCATCAGGTGACCAAAGTATTGGAATTTCAACTTTAGCATCAGTCCTTCCAGTGAATATTTAGGGTTAATTTCCTTTGAGATTGACTGGTTTTATCTCCTTGCTGTCCAAGGGACTCTCAAGAGACTTCTCCAGCAGTACAGTTTGAAAGCATCAATTCTTTGGTGCTCAGCCTTCTTTATGGTCCAACTCTCATATCCATACATTACTACTGGAGAAACAATAGCTTTCACTATATGGACCTTTGTTGGCAAAGTAATGTCCCTGCTTTATAATATGCTGTCTAGTTTTGTCATAGCTTTTCTTCCAAGGATCAAGTATCTTAAATCCATGGCTGCAGTCACCATCCACAGTGATTTTGGAGCCCAAGAATATAAAATCTGCCACTGTTTCCATTTTTTCCTCATCTGTTAGCCATGACGTGATGGGACCTGATGCTATCTTAATTTTTTTAATGTGGAAGTTCAAGCCAGCTTTTTCACTCTCCTCTTTCACCTTCATCAAGAGGCTCTTTAGCTCCTCTTTACTTTTTGCCATTAGAGTATATCATCTACCTGTCTGAGGTTGTTATTTCTCCTGGCAATCTTGATTCCAGCTTGTGCTTCATCCAGCCTGGCATTTTGCATGATGTACTCTGCACAGAAGCTAAATAAGCAGGGTGACCAAATACAGCCTGATTTACTCTTTTCCCAATTTCAAACCAGTCCATTTTTCCATGTTCAATTCTAACTGTCACTTCTTGACATGCATACAGGTTTCTCAGGAGGCAGATAAAGTGGTCTGGTATTCCTGTCTCTTAAGAATTTTCCATGGTTTGCAGTAATCCACACATTCAAAGGCTTTAGCATAGTCAATGAAGCAGAAGTAGATATCTTTCTGGAATTCCCTTGCTTTTTCTATGTTCAAACGGATGTTGGGAACTTGAACTCTGGTTCCTCTGTCTTTTCTAAATCCAGCTTGTACATACATCTGGAAGTTCTTGCTTTATATACTGTTGAAGCTTACCTTGAAGGATTTTGAGCACTATCTTGCAGAAACCTTTGTTCTATTTATGTTCACCTTCTAGGTAATCTTTCCAGTATCCCGACTGACTTTTCTGAAGCAGCAATGAAAAGAAGCAGAACATGACCACAGATACTAGCCACTCTATGTTCCCTGTGGTACTTGATCATCCTTCCCTTCCAGGCTGCATCTCCCATGGTCTCATTCCAGTGAAGAGTTGGTAAAGCTTGTGTAGCCCAGTAAAGACGTCACACAAAACTAAATCCTCCCTCAGTTCTCCAGCTGCCTGATATATTTCTAATAGAATGACTCTAGAGTTTACTCATTCTCCTCTTGATGCATCAGGTCCCACTAAGAGTGAGCAGATATTGAGGCTTCCATTATAACATCTCCCAAACACCAATTAAGGAACTCATTTGGAGATTTGGGGATAATGATAATTTTGCTTACTATTAAAATGATGCTTTTTTATGAGTCAGTTTTTTGCACTGTTATGTTAGTGTACTTGTTAGAATACCGAACACAAGAATAAATCTCCATTAGACTCCTTTTATTTCTTTTTTTTAAAAGTGTACTTGATATCTTTTATTCTTACAATTGCATTTGTGCATGTATCATTTTGTTTCAGGATATTACCATTTACTTTATTTATAAAACACTTAATAGTTTTATATGTCAGGTACTATTCTAAGCACTTTATTTATTTTAATATAAATATATTTATTTTAGTTGGAGGCTACTTTATAATATTATAGTGGTTTTGCAATACATGGACATGAATCCGCCATGGGTGTACATGTGTTCCCCATCCTGAACCCCCATCCCATCTCTCTGGGTCATCCCAGTGCACCAGCCCCAAGCATCCAGTATCATGCATCAAACCTGGGCTGGTAATTCATTTCACATATGATAATATACATGTTTCAATGCCATTCTTCCAAATCATCCCACCCTTGCCCTCTCCCACAGAGTCCAAAAGACTGTTCTATACATGTGTCTCTTTTGCTGTCTCTTATAAAGGGTTATCATTACCATCTTTCTAAAGTCCATATATATGCATTAGTATACTGTATTGGTGTTTTTCTTTCTGGCTTACTTCACTGTGTATAATCAGCTCCAGTTTCATCCACCTCATTAGAACTGATTCAAATGTATTCTTTTTAATGGCTGAGTAATACTCCATTGTGTATATGTACCACAGCTTTCTTATCCATTCATCTGCTGATGGACATCTAGGTTGCTTCCATGTCCTGGCTATTATAAACAGTGCTGCGATGAACATTGGGGTACACGTGTCTCTTTCAATTCTGGTTTCCTCGGTGTGTATGCCCAGCAGTGGGATTGCTGGGTCATAAGGCAGTTCTATTTGCAATTTTTTAAGGAATCTCCACACTGTTTTCCATAGTGGCTGTACTAGTTTGCATTCCCACCAACAGTGTAAGAGGGTTCCCTTTTCTCCACACCCTCTCCAGCATTTATTGCTTGTAGACTTTTGGATAGCAGCCATTCTGATTATTTCTTAACTATAGGAATTTTGCACCAACCTGATAAGCTAATCTGTGCTGTGTAGCAAAGCAAACACAGAATAGCAATGGCTGACAACACATGGTTTATTTCTTAACCCATGTTAAATGTCAACTACGGTTTGGCTGCATGTCTGTTAAGTCAGCATTCAGGTAGGATCCCTGTTCCTCTTTAGTCTGAAGAAGCAGCCCATATTTGGAACAATATTGGTAAAAGGAAAATAACAAAATGAAATCACAAAATGGTTCTTAACACTTATCTTCAAAACTAGAATATGTTATATCTGCTTATATTCACTGGCCAAGGGAAGTCATACAGCCAGGAAGTATGTCAGTGAAATAGGGTATTCAAGACTTGCACAGAGAGGAGGACTGAATGGGGGAGAAATAGTATCCATCTCATCTTCCAAATATGTATAGGTTTGGAAACAAGGAGGATGCTGTTAGCATTCTCTTACACAGGAAGTACATTCAAACACATGTAGTTCTGAAACATCTTAATTTCCAACGGAAAATACATAATTACAAAGAACAACTGTCTTTTATATTGAATTCAAGGTGTAGTCCATGATATTAAAAGAAATGCCCACAAATGTCTTCCTTAATTGAGATGCTAAATTTTTGTTCTTAATCCATGGAGTTTCTCTTAAGTTCAGAAATGTGGCAAGAGCTGTTGCACTCAATGCCTTCTGGGAGGAATTTGTTATGGGTCCCAAAGGAGAAAGCGCCTACAAGTCACATTTATGGTCTTTTTCTTCCTAAAGTTTCAACCATCTATGTTATTATGCTAAACAGAGAATGTCTTTGAGAAGAGGAGAGGAAAAGAGAAGAGAGAACATGAAAAGAGAGAGAGAAAGGTAGTACAGGACAGAACAAGAAAAAGAAAAAGAGGTAAAAACAGAGACAGAGAGAAAGAAAAAAAAAGTTGGAGGTTAAACACCGTCCCATCTCCAAACACAATGCAAATATGTAAGATTTCTGTGTTTCCCATCAGCCTATCAAGATAACAGATTGTAATATAAATCAAGTTGATTAAAAGAAAATTAAACAACTACATTTCTTAAAAATGTGAGTTTATGGTCTGAGATTTTCACACTCTTTAACAAAGGGAGCTTGATATTGGTCAACGACAAATGTCCTATGGTTGCAGATTTGAAGTTATTTCCCTCACTTCTTTTGAATTTTTTCCTCATTTCTTCATGCTTACCTATTTCGTTCTTACATACAGATAGACAAGGTACAGAAATCACCTTAAAACTATATTAAGGGAAATTGTGGAGGATCTAAAAATATTTTTTTCACTATCATGTCATACAGAAAAAGTGGAGGAAGACATGTCTGAAAAGCAGTTAGGTACCATAATACCTCTGACCTGAAATGTTTTTACATCCTCTTGACTTGTTTCACCGATTCATGTCCTCTTCAAGCCTCATTTCATCCCACCCACATCAATATCCCTAAAATATCATTTTGCAGTATCTTGACCCAAGAACCTGTAAGAGCACTTTGTTTGTAGCAAACCAAATCCAAGTGCCTATCTTCATATTTAAGATCTTTTATTATCGAGCACTGCAAGTTTGCATTCCACCACAATTCCTATGTTGAAAAATAGCCCCCAGTGTGATGGCAGTTAGAAGTGGGGTCTCTGGGGGTGATTAGATCAAGAAAAGACAGCCTTCAGATGAATTCAATTAACCTCCTTTTAAGAGAGTTGCCAGAGAGCCCCCTTGCCTCTTATGTAAAGAATCTACAAAAGGGTCATCTATGACTTAGAATGTGAGTTTTCACCAGACATCAAAATTGCTGATTCTTTTGTCTTAGAATTCCCAGGCTCTATAACCAGGAGAAACATTTTTGTTGTTTATAAGCCACAAAGTCTATGTCATTCTCTTACAGCAGCCAAAAGAGTCTAAGATACTGACCATGTTTAATGTGTAAATCCTACTTTTGTTTCTTTTTCCCCCTGCTAACTATTCCCTCCCCTACATCTTTTCTCTGGCTTCATCTCCCACATAAAATGTTCCTCCACTTCCTCTCTGCTTTCACATTTTAGAATTTAAACTCATGTTTTTTTAGCTTTAATTTCATTATCTTAAAGGAAAACCAGAATATCTGTTGAGGGTTGTTACAAGAATTGAACTACTTTTCTGGAGCGCACAGGCCATGATCTATGATGTGGTTGGTGTTATGTACATTTCATTCCCTCTCTCTCTCTTTTGATAGGCATAATTGAATATTTCTACCTTTAGGTGATTATTCCTTACTTCACTTGTTCTTGTTCTTTTCCTTGAACAAGAAAGTTAAAACCAACATCATGGACCACCAACCAGTTGTCTAGTCACATAGAGTTTAACCTGCTTAACATATATATATCAATTTCTCTTACAGCTATTGTTCTTTACTGTCCTCTGTGCCTCTAGTTAACCACCTCTCCCTACAATCTGACACATATTTTCTTTTTAATTCAAGCTCTATGCTCTTCCTATAATTATTTTACACTTCATGCAAACCAACACTATTAGATCTATTAGACTGTGTTGCATTTTTTGGATTAAATTGCTATCTTCTTTCTAGACTACAAACAAATACCTTGGGAGAAAAAAAAATCAATTCCTCTCATTTTTATATTATCAATAGCTATCACGTTTCTGGAATATCTGATGAATAAGAGAGTGCTGCTTTGAAACACTTATGGATCTGTTTCCTAGAGAAACTATAAGATGCAATATGAGCATATATAGACAGGACAAAAGACCTGGCTTCTAGCCCATGCACACGTACTTGATGTGAAACCTATGGAAGATTGCTCGGCCATTCTGATCCTCATTTTATCATCCATAAAATGGAATTTTAAGTATCTACTTCTTTATCAAATTTACTTTTAGAATGAAACAAAGTAATGAATGTAAGAGTATTTCAGGTGCTACCATGGAGTAACAAACTACCACAAAACTTACTGGCATAAACAATCATTTCATTAGGGTACTTTTTTTTTAATGTTTTAGTGTTTTCACCATGAGACATATGAGAACTTTAGCTCCCCAACCAGAGATCAAGCCCCCACCCCCTGGAAAATTAAATCTTAACCATGGACTGTCACAGAAGTCCTTAGGCTGCCAATACTGCAGTTCAGGAATTAATCATGGAAAGGCTCAAACAGACGTCCTCCCTTGGAGTCTCTCTGTGGCTATGGTCAGCTGGTAGCTACAGCTGTGATTATCTGATACTCTACCTTGTTTTCTGAAACAGTCCTTTGAAGTCCTGAAATTCCACATAAAATATTCTGATCCTGAGGCTCAGAGTAGTTGAACTTTGTATGTGATGGCTGAGGGTTCCATGCACAAGCCATCCAAGCAAAAGACAAAATTGTATTATATTTTACAGCTAAGCTTGCAAGTCAGGTAACATAACTTCTGATTTTTTTTTTTTTTTTGGTTATTAATGACGAACCCAAGTTTCACAGATACAAGGGTATGGGACATAAGCTCACCAACTAATAAGAGAGATGGTCATTTTTTTTTTCTATTTTTGAATCACCGTGCATATGTGCTAAGTCTCTCCAGTTGTGTTTGACTCTTTGCGACCCTATGGCCTGTAGCCCACCAAGCTCCTCTGTTCATGGGAGTCTCCAGGCAAGAATACCAGAGTGGGTTGCCATGCTATCCTCCAGAGGATCTTACCAACCCAGGGATCAAACCTGAGTCTCTTACGTGTTCAGCATTGGCAGGGGGGGTTCTTTACCACTAGTGCCACCTGAGTGAAAGTCGCTCAGTCATATCCAACTCTTTGCAATCCCATGGAATATTCAGTCCGTGGAATTCTCCAGGCCAGAATACTGGAGTGGGTAGCTTTTCCCTTCTCCAGGGGATTTTCCCAACCCAGGGATTAAACCCAGGTCTCCTGAGCCACAAGGGACGTCCAGAGCCACCTGAGGAGCCCTTTTAATCACCATTTATAACCCTCTATAAATCATACAGGGTTAAACAAATGTAACAAATCATCTCATTGTCCTTTGGAGAGGTCATTGAATCAAGGTTCATTATATTGTCCCTATTGCTAAAACACATCTCTCTTCTGTTTTTCATGACAACGTAATCTGCAGGATTTTCTACTACTCACTGCCTCCTTTTCAGTCTCTTTCTCTTCTCTCTCTCTTTTCTGCTCTGACTTTTCCACCTTTTATTGTTGAACCATCTAAGGGCTTTGTCCTAGGTTCCCTTGTCATCTCTATAACAGAGTGATTATCTTCAGTCTTCAAACCTGAACTAACATGTGTATGCCAATGAATGCTAAGTACACGTCTCTAGACCTGAAACTTCTCCTCAAATCTAGATTCACTGATCCCAAAACCTATTTGAAATTTCAACTTGTATACTAAACCAAACTCCACACATGTAAATAGAACATAAAATGTGATATCCCAAACCTGTGTCCCATGAGTGGATGCCATCACTACTCATCCAAATTTTGTCTAACTTTCTCTTAAAATGGATGCACAGAAATCTTAGGTTCCAAGTTCTGTACAGTGCATTGGATATGTCATCCCATATACCATTTGGGAAATATTTACAAAAGAGACACCAGCAATCTACTAATTGTCAGGAATTTTCTCTCTGAGCATGTAGGAACACGCTTCCCTCTCTTCCTCCCTGTATAACACACACACACACACACACACACACACACACACATAATCTTTTCTTAATTTTATTAAAGGTGCTCATATTCATTGAAATATGCACATCTAAAAGAGACTAAGAAGGAAAAGAACACAGCACAAATGTGTTGTTTGTCTTAAAGTCAGTGTTAACTATTTTAATATGAATTTAGAAGCACTGATTCTTAAAAATCGGAATGGGTTGACTCCAAAGCCTTGACTATTAACCCAAAGGTCACTCCCTTCTTGGTAGGAGGGAGTGTCTCCCTTTTCTTCAATTACTCTCTGAACATCTGGCCATCTGTTCACTAATCAAGTGGGAGGATATTGTGTACTGTTAGCCATCCCAGAAATCCTGTTCTCCACACCTGTTATTAGTTTGGGTACATATCTAATGATATTTGGTTAAGATGAAGACTACTGAAGAGTTTCTAAGAGTTTCTTACTTTTCTGGTCAGAAACATGAAAAGAATGTCCCTTTCCTAACTCTGTAAAGAACTGTGTGAGTAAGTGGTGTTTGGAAACATAGAATACTGAATTGGGAGGAAATTTTCCCTAAGATAAAACACTTTAGGAAGTAGACAGAACAGATGTAAGAACTTGGGTCTTTGGTAATATCATTGAGTCATCAAATTATCTAACCATGGAATTATCCTTTTTCTGTGTTTCTGGCCATGAGAAAAAAAAATAAAGTATGTGTTTATTTAACCATTTGAGTTGGGTTTTAGCTGAAGCTGAAAGTATCCTAACTTATTTAAAGACCTTGGAGATTAATTTGGCTTCCCTGATAGCTCATTTGGTAATGAACCTGCCTGCAAAGCAGGAGACCCCAGTTCGATTACTGGGTCAGGAAGATCCACTGGAGAATGGATAGTCTACCCACTCCAGTATACTTGGGCTTCCCTTGTGGCTCAGCTAGTAAAGAATATGCCTGCAATGCAGGAGACCTGGGTTCAATCCCTGGGTTGGGAAGATCCCCTGGAGAAGGGAAAAGCTACCCGCTCCAGTATTCTGGCCTAGAAAATTCCATGGATACAGTCCATGGGATCACAAAGAGTTGGATACCACTGAGCACTGATTGAATCATCAAATTAACTAGCCATGGAATTATCCTTTCTCTGTGTTTCTGTCCATGAAAAAAAGAAAATAAAGTATGTATTGATTTAACCATTTGAGTTGGGTTTTAGCTGTAGCTGAAAGTATCCTAACTTATTTAAGGACCTTAGAGTTTAACTACCCTAGCCTACATAAAGAAAGCTAAAAACATGAAATAGCTTATTACAAACCACCCAGGTGGAGAGACAGAAGTCTTCTCTCTCACTAATCTTCCCTTTCCTCCCCTCCCCTCTCCTCCTTCTGTCTTCTCTTCTCTCTTCTATCTTTCCTGTTACTCAGTCTCTCCTTCCCTCTCTCTCTCTCATAGCATATCCCCACATACACATTAATCATGTGTTTGTATACACACAAACACACTCACTCACTCACTTTTCACTCAATTCTGCTTGCACCTTGGCCAGATGAAAACCAGAATTGAGAACTGTCAAGTCAGTTCAGTACATAGCTGACTCAACATATTGAATGTGTAGCTAATTTGCCCATTAGATATTTAAGAATTTTTATGTTTGTTTTTATATCATAGGTTTCAGAAAATTTAGTATTTGGATTTTTATGCAAAAATTTATTTTGGATACATTAACTGCAGTTCAGGATTTAATACATGCAATAAAATTGAATCTGTATATAAAATATATTCTGAGATATATTCTGAAAAATGGGAGCCACTGAATAGGTACTATTTTAACAGCTATTCATTTCTAATAAAAAAGAATCCTATGGGCTTAATAAAAACACAGAATATTATTGAATCATAAAGGGGCTAATTAGTTTTGTGAATTTAAAGTGCAGTGTTTGCACATGAAAACTAATTACTGATTATATGCAACCTTGGATTGAATTTTTTTTCACATGCTATTCTGTTGGTTGTAAACCTACATTTACCAGAAGTTGGAGGCATTTCCCTAGCATCTAGATTTCAAGCACTTGGTCAGTAAATAATTTTATTATTTACCACATATATAGGAAGAAATATAATCTCAAAATCTTTAAGGAACAACTTACACTTATTCTTTGCCAGAATTATACACCATGGAATCTAATCTAAATTTGATGTATGTTAGCTGTACTATTTTAGTAACCCTAGCAGAATTTTAGCAATTACATATCAGAACATCAGCTAATTGAGTTTAACCTTTATATGTATGTCCTAGATCATTTATGAGCACAACATGAAACACTTGAATAAAAAGAATCATTTACTTGCACATTATTTCTAAATCAGTGAGACAAAATGGAAATAAATAAACAAATATACCTGAATCACCAAAAAATAGAGTCACACAGAAAAACTATTTGCAAAATGGGCATTTATTTTATGCGATATCTATCAGTCTTCAGAAGCTGGAGCCCTGCCTATAGGCTTATTTCTCCCTAGGAATTATCAGATAAAAGTCTGTCACCATGATTTCAGTGTCTTCTTCATTATTTGTCACTAGCTTAAAGAGAAACAAGAATGAGTTACACTGTTTCTCTTATTCTTTCACTCAACCTTCTTGAGATCTGTCTAGAGTAATACTTTAGGATCTTAGCCAGCTGTCCCTTGAATACTATATTTCAGCTGAATGAGGAAGAGGAAGAAAGAGAGGAGAGAAGGAGAAAGAGAAAAAGGAAGAAGAGGAGGAAAAAGAGGAGCTCTCCAGCATTACTGTCACTATCTTCGGCTATAACTTTACATTAGGCAAATGTGTCAAAAAAAAAAAAACAAGTATGTCTGTAGTCCTTTAAGAATTTTCTTTTCTACCTTATGTGATAACCCACTCCTTTTATGTATACTTTTAATTACCTAACACTATAATCTCTTATTTTCTCTGAATCTTTTCTAACTTCAAACCCAGAAAAAATATTTGATGATTGTACAATCATTTATGCATTCATTAGGCTAATATATATGTACCTAAGATGGGTAAAGCATGGGACTCTCAATCCCAGGGTCATAGTTTTGAGTCCCATGTTGGGTGGTTTCTCTTTGGGTCGCCCAGGTGGCTCAAGTGGTAAAGATTCCACCTGCCAGTGCAGGAGACTCAGACATTTGGGTTAGATCCCTGGGTCCAAAAGATCTCCTGGAGAAGGGAATGGCAACCCACTCCAATATTCTTGCCTGGAAAATTCCATGAACAGAGGAGCCTGGCAGGCTAACGTACATGGGGCCACAAAGAGTCAGACATGACTGAGCACATACATAAGATGAAAACATAGTTTTATTATACAATTTCACAGAGAAGGAGAAGATTCTGAAATTTTAACTAAGGGTCACCTGAAGACATAGGTTACTTCTTTGACAGCACAAGTAGAACAGATATCAGAGATTATCCCCTTGGTCTAGTTTCAATCCTGTTTTTTCACTGCAACAGTATTCTTCATCCATCTCACTTCTAATTTTATACTTATTCTGAATTCCAGGTAGGCTCAGAATTATTTTATTAGAATATTTGATTTTTTTTTACTCAAAATAAACTCTTGTTTCAAATCAATGGACCTAGATGACTCTAACACATGGCATTCCATAGTATTAAGTCCTCTGAACACAATATTCTATACTTTAAAAGGTGTTCTTCAGCGCCTGCTCTTTTATTCTCACTCATTCCTGGTTCAATGTTCAACACAGATTTTTTTTCCTGTTTAAGACCATAGTCTGTTCCAGGTTATTATCATTTCATCTTTTTAAGGTAGAAGCGTTTGTGTCAGCAGAGAGCTCATGTAGTCCACAGTTCAGTTCAGTCGTTCAATCGTGTCCAACTCTTTGCTACTCCATGAATCACAGCATGCCAGGCCTCCCTGTCCATCACCAACTCCTGGAGTTCACTCAGACTCACG
>SJYV01007850.1:0-13217 GCA_006410875.1 Neotragus pygmaeus | reverse complement strand
TGGGAGAAGCCTCAGAAGAGACTGTGGGTTCAGACTGACCAGATGTACTGATAAAACTCCCAAGGGCTGATGTAGGAGAACTCTCAGAAGATACTGTCGACTTAGAAGGACCAGATGTGGTGGGGGAGCTCTCAGGATTCACTGTGGATTCTGACAGAACTGATGCGGTGGTGAAGCTCCCAGGGGTTGTGGTGGGGGAACCCTCAGAAGCGACTGTAGATTCAGACAGAACTGATATGGTAGTAGAGCTTCCAGAAATTGTGGTTGGAGAAGTCTCAGAAGANGGGGGAGCTCTCAGGATTCACTGTGGATTCTGACAGAACTGATGCGGTGGTGAAGCTCCCAGGGGTTGTGGTGGGGGAACCCTCAGAAGCGACTGTAGATTCAGACAGAACTGATATGGTAGTAGAGCTTCCAGAAATTGTGGTTGGAGAAGTCTCAGAAGAGACTGTGGATTCAGATGGACTAGATGTGGTGTGGGAACTCTCAGAAGACACTGTGGATTCTGACAGAACTGATGAGGTGGTGAAGCTCCCAGGGACTGTGGTGGGGGAACCTTCAGAAGAGACTGTGGATTCAGAAAGAAGGGATTCGGTGGTGGAGCTTCCAGAATCTGTGGTGGGAGAAGCCTCAGAAGGGACCGTGGGTTCAGACTGACTAGATGTGCTGATAAAAGCCAGAGGGACTGTGGTGGGAGAAGCCTCAGAAGCCATTGTGGGTTCAGATGGACCAGATGTGATGTGGGAACTCTCAGGAGACACTGTGGATTCTGATAGAACTGATGAAGTGGTGAAGCTCCCAGAGACTGTGGTGGGGGAACCTTCAGAAGAGACTGTGGATTCAGAAAGAAGGGATATGGTGGTGGAGCTTCTAGAATCTGTGGTGGGAGATGACTCAGAAGAGATCGTGGGTTCAGATTGACTCGATGTGGTGATAAAAGTCACAGGGACTGTGGTGGGAGAAGCCTCAGAAGAGACTGTGGATTCTGACTGATCAGATGTGGAGTGGGAACTCTCAGGAGACACTGTGGATTCTGACAGAATTGATGTGGTGGAGAAGCTCCAAGGGATTGTGGTGGGGGAACCCTCAGAAGAGACTGTGGATTCTGACAGAACTGAGGTGGTGGTGAAGCTCCCAGGCCCTGAAGTGGGGGACTCCTCAGTAGAAACTGTGGATTCAGACTTTCCTGATGTAGTGTGTGAGCTCTCAGAAGAGACTGTGGATTCAGATTCATCAAATGTGGCAGTGGAGCTCAGTAGCACTGTGGTTGGGAAACCCTCGGAAGACACTGTAGATTCTGAGAGAACTGATGTGGTGGTGGGGCTTCCAGAATCTGTGGTGGGAGACGCCTCAGAAGAGACCGTGGGTCTGAACTGATTAGATGTGGTGATAAAGGTTCCAGGGACTGTGGTGGGAGAATCCTCAGAAGAGACTGTGGATTCTGACTGATCAGATGTGGTGTGGGAACTCTCAGGAGACACTGCAGATTCTGACAGAACTGATGCGGTGGTGAAGCTCCCAGGGATTGTGGTGGGGGAACCCTCAGAAGAGACTGTAAATTCAGACAGAACTGATATGGTGACAGAGCTTCCAGAAATTGTGGTTGGAGAAGTCTCAGAAGAGACTATGGATTCAGATGGACTAGATGTGGTGTGGGAACTCTCAGAAGACACTGTGGATTCTGACAGAACAGATGAGGTGGTGAAGCTCCCAGGGACTGTGGTGGGGGAACCTTCAGAAGAGACTGTGGATTCAGAAAGAAGGGATATGGTGGTGGAGCTTCCAGAATCTGTGGTGGGAGAAGCCTCAGAAGAGACCGTGGGTTCAGACTGAGTAGATGTGGTGACAAAAGTCCCAGGGACTGTGGTGGGAGTTGCCTCAGAAGAGAGTGTGGATTCTGACTGATCAGTTGTGGTGTGGGAACTATCGGAAGACACTGTGGATTCTGATAGAACTGATGAGGTAGTAAAGCTCCCAGGGACTGTGGTGGGGGAACCTTCAGAAGAGACTGTGGATTCAGAAAGAAGGGATATGATGGTGGAGCTTCGTGACTCTGTGATGGGAGAAGCATCAGAAGAGACCATAGGTTCAGACTGACTAGATGTGGTGATAAAAGTCCCAGGGACTGTGGTGGGAGATGCCTCAGAAGAGACTGTAGAGTCTGACTGACCAGATGTGATGTGGGAACTCTCAGGAGACACTGTGGATTCTGACAGAACTGATGAAGTGGTGAAGCTCCCAGGGACTGTGGTGGGGGAACCTTCAGAAGAGACTGTGGATTCAGAAAGAAGGGATATGGTGGTGGAGCTTCCAGAATCTGTGGTGGGAGAAGCCTCAGAAGAGACCGTGGGTTCAGACTGAGTAGATGTGGTGACAAAAGTCCCAGGGACTGTGGTGGGAGTTGCCTCAGAAGAGAGTGTGGATTCTGACTGATCAGTTGTGGTGTGGGAACTATCGGAAGACACTGTGGATTCTGATAGAACTGATGAGGTAGTAAAGCTCCCAGGGACTGTGGTGGGGGAACCTTCAGAAGAGACTGTGGATTCAGAAAGAAGGGATATGGTGGTGGAGCTTCCAGAATCTGTGGTGGGAGAAGCCTCAGAAGAGACCGTGGGTTCAGACTGAGTAGATGTGGTGACAAAAGTCCCAGGGACTGTGGTGGGAGTTGCCTCAGAAGAGAGTGTGGATTCTGACTGATCAGTTGTGGTGTGGGAACTATCGGAAGACACTGTGGATTCTGATAGAACTGATGAGGTAGTAAAGCTCCCAGGGACTGTGGTGGGGGAACCTTCAGAAGAGACTGTGGATTCAGAAAGAAGGGATATGATGGTGGAGCTTCGTGACTCTGTGATGGGAGAAGCATCAGAAGAGACCATAGGTTCAGACTGACTAGATGTGGTGATAAAAGTCCCAGGGACTGTGGTGGGAGATGCCTCAGAAGAGACTGTAGAGTCTGACTGATCAGATGTGATGTGGGAACTCTCAGGAGACACTGTGGATTCTGACAGAACTGATGAGGTAGTGAAGCTCCCAGGGACTGTGGTGGGGTAATCTTCAGAAGAGAATGTGGATTCAGAAAGAAGGGATGTGGTGGTGGACCTTCCAGAATCTGTGGTGGGAGAAGCCTCAGAAGAGACTGTGGATTGAGATGGACTAGATGTGGTGTGGGAACTCTCAGAAGACACTGTGGATTCTGACAGAACAGATGAGGTGGTGAAGCTCCCAGGGACTGTGGTGGGGGAACCTTCAGAAGAGACTGTGGATTCAGAAAGAAGGGATATGGTGGTGGAGCTTCCAGAATCTGTGGTGGGAGAAGCCTCAGAAGAGACCGTGGGTTCAGACTGAGTAGATGTGGTGACAAAAGTCCCAGGGACTGTGGTGGGAGTTGCCTCAGAAGAGAGTGTGGATTCTGACTGATCAGTTGTGGTGTGGGAACTATCGGAAGACACTGTGGATTCTGATAGAACTGATGAGGTAGTAAAGCTCCCAGGGACTGTGGTGGGGGAACCTTCAGAAGAGACTGTGGATTCAGAAAGAAGGGATATGATGGTGGAGCTTCGTGACTCTGTGATGGGAGAAGCATCAGAAGAGACCATAGGTTCAGACTGACTAGATGTGGTGATAAAAGTCCCAGGGACTGTGGTGGGAGATGCCTCAGAAGAGACTGTAGAGTCTGACTGATCAGATGTGATGTGGGAACTCTCAGGAGACACTGTGGATTCTGACAGAACTGATGAGGTAGTGAAGCTCCCAGGGACTGTGGTGGGGTAATCTTCAGAAGAGAATGTGGATTCAGAAAGAAGGGATGTGGTGGTGGACCTTCCAGAATCTGTGGTGGGAGAAGCCTCAGAAGAGACTGTGGATTGAGACGGACTAGATGTGGTGTGGGAACTCTCAGAAGACACTGTGGATTCTGACAGAACAGATGATGTGGTGAAGATCTCAGGGACTGTGGTGGGGGAACCTTCAGAAGAGACTGTGAATTCAGAAAGAAGGGATATGGTGGTGGAACTTCCAGAATCTGTGGTGGGAGATGCCTCAGAAGAGACCGTGGGTTCAGACAGACTAGATGTGGTGATAAAAGTCACAGGGACTGTGGTGGGAGAAGCCTCAGAAGAGAGTGTGGATTCTGCTTGATCAGATGTGGTGTGGGAACTCTCAGGAGACACTGTGGATTCTGACAGAACTGAGGTGGTGGTGAAGCTCCCAGGCCCTGCAGTGGGGGACTCCTCAGTAGAAACTGTGGATTCAGATTTTCCTGATGTAGTGTGTGAGCTCTCAGAAGAGACTGTGGATTCAGATTCATCAAATGTGGTGGTGGAGCTCAGTAGCACTGTGGATAGGGAACCCTGGGAAGACACTGTAGATTCTGAGAGAACTGATGTGGTGGTGGGGCTTCCAGAATCTGTGGTGGGAGATGCCTCAGAAGAGACCGTGGGTTCAGACCGACTGGATGTGGTGATAAAAGTTACAGGGAGTGTGGTGGGAGAAGCCTCAGAAGAGACTGTGGATTCTGACTGATCAGATGTGGTGTGGGAACTCTCAGGAGACACAGTGGATTCTGATAGAATTGATGTGGTGGTGAAGCTCCCAGGGATTGTGGTGGGTGAACCCTCAGAAGAGACTGTGGATTCTGACAGAACTGATGTGGTGGTGGAGCTCCCAGGGCCTGTGGTAGGGGACTGCTCAGTAGAGACTGTGGATTCAGACTTTCCTGATGTAGTGTGTGAGCTCTCAGAAGAGACTGTGGATTCAGATTCATCAAATGTGGCGGTGGAGCTCAGTAGCACTGTGGATAGGGAACCCTGGGAAGACACTGTAGATTCTGAGAGAACTGATGTGGTGGTGGGGCTTCCAGAATCTGTGGTGGGAGATGCCTCAGAAGAGACCGTGGGTTCAGACCGACTGGATGTGGTGATAAAAGTTACAGGGAGTGTGGTGGGAGAAGCCTCAGAAGAGACTGTGGATTCTGACTGATCAGATGTGGTGTGGGAACTCTCAGGAGACACAGTGGATTCTGATAGAATTGATGTGGTGGTGAAGCTCCCAGGGATTGTGGTGGGTGAACCCTCAGAAGAGACTGTGGATTCTGACAGAACTGATGTGGTGGTGGAGCTCCCAGGGCCTGTGGTAGGGGACTGCTCAGTAGAGACTGTGGATTCAGACTTTCCTGATGTAGTGTGTGAGCTCTCAGAAGAGACTGTGGATTCAGATTCATCAAATGTGGCGGTGGAGCTCAGTAGCACTGTGGATAGGGAACTCTCGGAAGACACTGTAGATTCTGAGAGAACTGATGTGGTGGTGGAGCTTCCAGGCTCTGCCGTGGGAGAAGCCTCAGAAGAGACTGTGGGTTCAGACTGACCAGATGTACTGATAAAACTCCCAAGGGCTGTTGTGGGAGAACCCTCAGAAGATACTGTGGATTTAGAGGGACCAGATGTGGTGGGGGAGCTCTCAGGAGACACTGTGGATTCTGACAGAACTGAAGAGGTGGTGAAGCTCCCAGGGATTGTGTTGGGGGAACCCTCAGAGGAGACTGTAGATTCAGACAGAACTGATATGGTGGTAGAGCTTCCAGAAATTGTGGTTGGAGAAGTCTTAGAAGAGACTGTGGATTCTGACAGAACTGATGAAGTAGTGAAGCTCCCAGGGACCTTGGTGGGGGAACCTTCAGAAGAGACTGTGAATTCAGATGGACCAGATGTGATGTGAGAACTCTCAGAAGACACTGTGGATTCTGACAGAACTGATGAGATGGTAAAGCTCCCAGGGACTGTGGTGGGGGAACCTTCAGAAGAGACTGTGGATTCAGAAAGAAGGGATATGGTGGTGGAGCTTCCAGAATCTGTGGTGGGAGAAGCCTCAGAAGGGACCGTGGGTTCAGACTGACTAGATGTGGTGATAGAAGTCCCAGGGATTGTGGTGGGAGAAGCCTCCGAAGCGACTGTGGATTCAAACTGACCAGATGTGGTGTGGGAACTCTCAGGAGATCCTGTGAGTTCTGACAGAACTGATGAGGTGGTGAAGCTCCCAGGGACTGTGGTGGGGGAATCCTCAAAAGAGACTGTGGATTCTGAAAGAAGGGATATGGTGGTAGAGCTTCCAGAATCTGTGGTGGGAGAAGCTTCAGAAGAAACTATGGATTCTGACAGAACTGATGTGGTGGTGAAGCTCCCATGGTCTATTGTCCATGAACCCTCAGAGGAGACTGTGGTTTCAGACCTATCAAATGCAGTAGTTGAGCTCAGTAGGACTGTGGATCGGGAACCCTCAGAAGACACTGTGGATTCTGACAGAACTGGTGTGGTGGTGGATCTCACAGGGATTTTGGTGGTAGAACCCTCAGAAGCGATTGTGGATTCAGATTCAGCAGATGTGGTGTGGGAACTCCCAGAAGAGTTTGTGGATTTATACTGGCCAGATGTGGTGATAAAGCTTTCAGGGTCTGTGGTGAGGGACCTCTCAGAAGAGACTGAAGATTCAGATGAACTGGAAGTCGTGGTGGAAGTTTCAGGGACTGTGCTTTTATCAGAAGTAGTTGTGTAATCTGTTGTTGTCGTCTCTGAAATAAAAGAAATTGCAGTTTGTCAGGACTTGAAAGGGACACAGTTTTTTTCATCTTTGATGTATTCAGCTTCAAAGGACTACTATTTTGAACAAATATGAACTGTGTGGAGAGAGTGTCTTTATTGAAGGTCATCACTGTTTGTCTAGGGTCTTGAGTGCTACTTGATTCACCAGGACCAGAATATACTGAAGCTTTTATATTAGCAGTGGTATTTAAGGAGGCAGATGGAACTGAAAGATTTGATAATTCTTAGATTGTTTTAGGAAAAACGAATTGCCTTCTAGTCAGTATGGCTGATGGTCCATCACCCTAGACATGTAGGTGTCACCAGGACTTGTGGGGGCATATTTGGTTGAGATGCTTGTAGAGAACATCATGAGTTGGGAAAACTCAGAGATGACACTACTATGGTCTATGATTTTGTTATTGCATTTAGTGGCAGTCTGTCCCAGGCTGCCTGGAACATAGCTGGTCAGCCTGTTACACTGAAGCATGGCTTTACTTTCCAAGGGTTTAGGAAGTGTCAGGGCATCTGTAGATTTGGACAATTTACCAATGGTAATCTAGAAATTTGGTCTCTCCTGTTAAATATAGAAATTTTTATAGGACAAGATATTAATATCTCTAGCTAATGTTCTGGGAGCTGATTGTGATTTATGACTTGAATTGTTAGTTATGGCTGTGGCTGTGGATTTTGACAAATCTGCATGTTTATATACATATAAATATACATATAAACATGCAGATTTGTGTGTATATATTATATGTATATTATATTATATATATATACACACACGTATATACACATATATATACACTCATTGGAAAAGACTCTGATGCTGGGAGGGATTGGGGGCAGGAGGAGAAGGGGACGACAGAGGATGAGATGGCTAGATGGCATCACTGACTCGATGGACGTGAGTCTGAGTGAACTCCGGGAGTTGGTGATGGACAGGGAGGCCTGGTGTGCTGCAATTCATGGGGTCGCAGAGTCGGACACGACTGAGTGACTGACCTGAACTGATACACACATATATATACATGTGTGCATGCTCAATGACTTCAGGCGTGTTTGACTCTATGTGATCCTATGTACTATGCCCTGCCAGCTGCCTCTGTCTTGGGATTTTCCCAGCAAGAATACTGAAGTGGGTTGCCATGTCTTCCTCCTGATCCAGGGATGGAAACTGCATCTCCTGCAACTCCTGCACTGCAGCAGATTCTTTACTGCTGAGCCACTAGGGAAGCCTATATATATATACTCACACACATATAAATATACACACACACACATATACCTATATATCATTTTTCTCAATCCATAGTGTCATCTGCAAACACTTGAACTGAGAATGCCTCTACTTCAAGTATATATATATACTTTTGCCCAATATTGCCTGTGCATTCCTCCCTGGGCACCCTGGGACATGTGCGTCTCCTTGGGTATCTGGCATAAATTCTAGTGGATAGTTGTACTCACACAAATACCCCCTGCACATTCCTTTTGCCCCTCACAATTTGTGATCTGCAGGCCACACGATCCCCTCCCATCCTCTGGCCAGTACTTAGTCAGACAAGTCTCTCTTCCCATCTTTTACATTTGAGGTTCCTCCTCTACCCCATTACTTCCTACTGACCCTAAAGGAATAGGAGAGCTGTTACCCTGTACAATTCATCGCCTGCCTCTCTCTCCAGATACACTTACACAGGGACTAGCCACTCTACTGGAATGCTTCCACCTCTACCTGGCTGTCCTGTATTCATCACAAATGCCCAGGTAAGCTCTTCCCCCACCCTGGCCCCACAGCCCACTCAACGAGTTGCAACTCTCTAATAATCGGAGCTGGGCTTGCACCCTGGGGCTGGAAGGCTTCTTTTGTGTTCTCTGGGCCACCTAGAACATGTGGCTGTACATGTGGAACTCTATTTTCCTGTGTAAGGTGGAACTATAACCCCTGGCTCCTCTTCACTGTGCCTGTAAAGTGAATAAGATCAAATATGGAAAGGATCTTTGAGACAGTTACACCATAAATCTAGGGTTGATTAGGAATGCCACAGGATAGTGTACAGGAAACTTCTTAGAGAGGCCAGGGAATGTGGCCTCTCGTCCCTACTATCAGTCCCCCACTCCTCTGCAAAGATATCCTGGGGCTGCATGTTTCTCATCTCTCAACAGGGTGGTCTTTGGCCCCTGGCAGAGGGGACAGTGGAAGCCATCAGGGCAGCAGCACCCTCTACCATCCCAGATGCTCCCATTTTCAGAGGGTCCTTAAAGAGGCCGACAGTCTCAGGGCAAGACCAGGAGCTGGACCAGGACTGGAGGCCATGGGAGTGGACCACTAGTGAAGACATGTCATTCACACCAATGGTTCTGGATCATTGGCTTTCCAGAGCTTCCATCAGAACTTTAGGGGAAAAGTGATATCAAATCGTTGATTAAGGTAGTTCAAGTCAAAGGTGCCATAATGCCTATGATTTGTAGGATTCTAAATTAATGTAAAAAACTTGGCAAGATTACTTGGTTGTTTTTAAGTCAGTAGATGTGTTTGTTTTGTCCAGTTCTCTTGCACAGAGCTGACTCATTAGAAAAGATCCTGATGCTGGGAAAAAGTGAAGGCAGAAGGGGTGACAGGATGAGATGATTGGATGGCATCACCAACACAATAGACATGAGTTTGAGCAAGCTCTGGGAGATAGTGAAGGATAGGGAAGCCTGGCATGCTTCACTCCATGGGGTCGCAAAGAGTTCGACATGACTGAGCAATTGAACAACAACTTGCCTACCAAGGAAAAGAGAAGGGGCTGAGCTGAGAGGCTGCCAAGGGTGGAGGTGGGGGCATCCTTGAGTCTTAGGTATAGGAAGGATCAGAAAGAGAGAGAGAGTACATATTGAGGGCTTTAGTCAACCCAAAACAAACTGTAACATGGCTTAGAGTAAACCCAGGCTGGTGGACGAATGGGCCCCCACCCCTCAAGGACGCTCCTGGCCCTCCCCCCGACCAGGGCAATTCTAGAGCAGTCCAGGCCCATTTAAGGGACACAGAAGCCAACGAGGGAAGGGAGGGGGAGGAGAAGGGAGGGAACTGTCCCTCTGCCTTTCTCGGAAGGCTTCAAAATGAAAGTAAAAGCCAAGCTATCTTTTTCTTTCCTTCTTTAAAAAGAAAGGGTTTTGTGGACTTAGGTATTATAAGTTTTACCGGACTTTTAAAGGTATAAAAGTAGACTATTTTTGTTGTGACACGTCAAGAATGAGAAAGCATATAAAGGCAATTTATGATCCCTAACTGAATCATAAGAATGAGTAGAGGTGGGGAGAGGTGACATTTATTGGCTGCCTATCAAATTCCTGAGTAGCCGTATCACACTATAATTCAATGACCATTGAATTATAATTGCCTTTGCTCCTTTCTGATAACAGAGGAAACGTTTCTGCCATATTCAGCCAGACCCAGAGCAGATGCTCCATGAGGAGGTCTTGGATAAAGGAGTGAATGAACACTGAAAAGTCTGTCTGATACTTTTTGTTAGTTATTTAGTGTCATCTCGGGAGGAAGACGTGACTATTCTTGTTTCACAACTGAATTGAGGTTCTAAGGGTTAAATATCTTCCAAGTTCATCCAACTGGTAAGACAGAATTCAAGCACAATCTGAAGGTAGCTTTTACTTTCAGCATAAGGAAGGGGTTTGCAAAGAGGAGAAGAACAGGAAAAGTTTTCAAGTCTAGGGAACAGCATGTGTGGAGGCTCAGAGTACATGTTTGGAGTGAAGCTGGATGTTGAGAGACCAGAGGAGGCAGAGGGAAGGCTGTCAAGGTAAGTATGAAGCCAGCTCTGGATTGACTTAGCAACAGTGAAGAGTGTCCAGAAAAGGCCATGGTCACAACTGTGTATTAGGAGCAGAATCTGGAGAGAAGGGGTGGTGAGGGCAGGGGATGACTGATGAGCCCACGGTAGTCACAGTGAAGGCCAGAACACATGTTGGTACCGTCTCTGAACAGGCTTTCTTTTGTCTTTATTCCTGAATCCACACCATTTACTCCAGTTTGCTGCCATTCACATGTCCACTATAGTTGCGACAAGCTTGAGTACTCCAATCACTGTCCATTTCACCAGTTTGCCCTTTCTCCTGGAATCTCTCATCTCCTTCAGATTCTAAGGCACCACTGCCTCCTAATCACCCTTTTTCTCCTCCCTTGTGCTGTTCTTTCCTGCTCAGTATCTAAGTGGGCAGAGTAGAAAAGACTCTGATGCTGGGAAAGATTGAAGCCAAAAAGAGAAGGGAGCAGCAGAGGATGAGATGGTTAGATAGCACCACTGACTAAGCGGACATGAGTTTGAGCAAACTCCAGGAGATAGTGAAGGACAGAGGAGCCTTGTGTGCTGCAGTCCATGGGGTTGCAAAGCGTTGGATGTGACCTAGCAACTGAACAACAACAACAACATCTAAGTGAAACCCTTAGGATAAAGGCTCTGCCATATCCCTCATCTTCCCAGCAGCAATCCCCTGTATGCCCAAGGCTTTAAGTCATTTCTGGGAGGGANAAGCGGACATGAGTTTGAGCAAACTCCAGGAGATAGTGAAGGACAGAGGAGCCTTGTGTGCTGCAGTCCATAGGGTTGCAAAGCGTTGGATGTGACCTAGCAACTGAACAACAACAACAACATCTAAGTGAAACCCTTAAGATAAAGGCTCTGCCATATCCCTCATCTTCCCAGCAGCAATCCCCTGTACGCCCAAGGCTTTAACTCATTTCTGGGAGGGACAAGGAAAAGGCACCATAGGGAACTTCTCTGGTAGTCCAATGGCTAAGATTCCCTGCTCCCACTTCAGGGGTCCTGGGTTCAATCCTTGGTCAGGGAACTAGATCCCACATGCCATAACTAAAGATCCCAAGTGCTGCAACTGAGACCCAGCCCAGCCAAATAAAATGAATATATAAATATAAATATTTTTAAAAGGAAGTAGGCCCCCTAGACAGCCCTGCCCTGGTGAAGTGCTTCAGAACCCTCCCAGCCCAAAATTCTGGTGGTCACAACATCTCCAAAGGATGTGGCAGAGAACTTGAGCAAAGTCCTTCCCAGACTCTACCTCCAGGGTCAGGAGTGTTTCACTAGGAAGCTGAGCCAAGGAAAAACACAGTTCTCCAAAGGAACAATTTACATGGCCAATAAGCCTACAAGAAGAAAATGGTCAACTTCACTAGAAAGCAAAGATTTTCAAAACAAAGCAAGATACTATTTATCTTTACTTACCACATGACATCCCCCTGTGATGTTAAGTGATGTAGCTGGTATTGGTTGGGGAATAAGATGCTAACGGGCATTTACTGAGTATCTTATTTCTAAAGGATAATTTGAAAATGTACCTTAGGGATCATGGGCTGAGTCATACCATTTCACTAATTCCTCTTCTAGTTACTAACCCTAAAGTAAAGGACTCTGATGCAGATTTTTGTTAAAAAAATTTCTTTACAGCAATGTTTATTACATCATTATCTATTATAATGAAAAATTGGGGAAAGCCTGTCTAAGAATAGAAGAATAGGAGACTGGTTAGATGGCTAGGGTATTCCATAAAGTTGAATATTGATCAGTCATTAAAATAGAAACAGCCTATAGAATAAATCTAAATAGTTATTTGGGAAAAGACCAAAATGTTAACAATGTTTATCTGAGCGGCAGGCTTAAGGGAGATTTTCCTCCTTTGGTCTGTCTGTATTTTCTAAATGTTGTACCATAAAGAAAGTGAAGAAAGAAAGAAAGTGAAGTCGCTCAGTCGTGTCCGACTCTTCGCGACCCCACGGACTGCAGTCTACCACACTCCTCTGTCCATGGGATTTTCCAGGCAAGGGTACTGGAGTGGGTTGCCATTTCCTTCTCCAGAGGATCTTCCCGACCCAGGGATCAAACCCAGGTCTCCCATATTGTAGGCAGACGCTTTGCCATCTGAGCCACCAGGGAAGGTACCATAAAGAGGCATTTCTGATATAATGTTTAAACACAGTAAAAGTATATGCTATAAAAATAAAACCTTAGGTGCACCCTGCACCTTGGAGAACCCAGGCAAAATCACTAATAATTCCCAAGCTGGGATTCCCCACACTCTTGAGGTCAAAATGCTTAACCAAAATGATCTCGATGCCATTTGTGTGTTGCTGGAAAATGTCATTTTAGTGTTACACTAGCCATCCAAGACACCAGGTCTCCTATCAAACAAGTAAAACTTGTTTGATAAAAGTTCTTGCCCTGCGTACAGTTCTTATTGCCTCTTTCTTTAAAACATAATCATTTTAGGGACTTCTCTGGTGGTCCAGTGGTCAAGAGTTCATCTTCCAACGCAGGGGGCTCAGGTTCAATGCCTGGTTGCAAACTAAGACTCCCACGTGCCACGGGGCAACTAAGCCCACACGCCACAGAGAAGATCCAGTTCAGCCAAGAAAATAAGAATAAGCTAAATTATTTTTAAAAAGATAATCATTTGAGTTAGGCAGCTGGTTTGCCAGGCAAGTTTTTCACTCTGTGACATTCTTGAGGAAGAGCCCTCAAAAGCACCTTGGGGCAAGTTTGAAGACCACCACCTTGATATAAGATGGTCCCCTCCTACTATATCTTCAGAACACATGGGAACAGTCCTGAAGGTTGGAGTGTG
>SJYV01007845.1:0-21808 GCA_006410875.1 Neotragus pygmaeus | reverse complement strand
ATACCTTCTTCTGGAAAACTCTAAAGATCAAAAAATTGTTCTAGTTGATAATATCCAGAGAAATACTCAGTGGCAAATATTGCTAGTCAGGGAGTCAGGTATTCCTCTCCATTTCTGTTTGGGTTTATTAGAAAGCTATATTATGGAATTCAATGGAAATCTCTTGTTTTCTAAAACAGAAGAGGTTAAGAGACAAACATATAACTCCTATTCTGAAGACAGTATTTGTGTTTCATAGCAAATAACATTAATAGTGCATTTGATGGCATCAAGACTAATGAATGCTTGCTGGATGTAGCAAATATTCAATCCAAATTTTTTGTCTTCTTCTTTGCTTTTGAAATCATGTTGCTATGTTGCTTTACTCAGATTCTGCCACAGGGGTCCATAATAAAAGGTGAATGGGTTCAAAGAGGGACGATGACTAAAGGGCCTCCTGTCATTTTGGCAGAATTATTCTCTCTGCAGCTATTGCCTTTCAGAGTTCTGTCACAGCACCAAATCCTTGGTAATAACATGGGCTTGAATAAAAATTAGAAAATGTGCCCATGAATTTAGTTTCTATCTGTATTGACTCTATAATCGACTGTTTACATTAAAAAATTTTGTGTTTATTTCCATGAGAAAAATTTGACCAGAGAAATGTAGTTCTTCAATGCTCAAATCTAAATAGACTTCCATGTCTCAGACTAGCATAATACAGAATTTCTTTTCTAAATGTTTTTTTTTTCTTGTCCACTACAAAGTAATATATGGGTGAGTACATGTCTATGCATATTTCGACATACATATGTATGCTAGTTTAATCAGTGAGTTCAATCTGAGCAGAGGAGAGGACTTGTCTTCTGATAACTGGCTCTGCCCTGAACATGGAAATGTCTGATATCACTAGTAATGGTCATGATCAAGAATGGGACTGAATAACTCTGGATGTATAATGGCATTTTCAGGGAATATGTGGAAAGTGATGTGGGCTCAAGGAATTTTTTTTTCATGGGAGCAAAAGTAAAAATAAAGGAGGAGAGCAGAAAGGGTATAACATTTCTTGGTGGATACTTTTCGAACTTCTGATTTGAGAAATTCATTCTTTTCCAAGCTCTTAGTCATCAGTTAGTGGCAATGTGAATACAGTAGCCACTACCAGTCTAAGATGAACTTCTGAAACACCTTAGGATATAGACCCACCAAGAGCAATAAGTATAAAAACACATGAACATGTGGGTGTATGTCAGTGTGTTTGTATGATGTATGTGTAACTATCTAGATAAACAATTATCAGTGCCATATAATCCATAGAGATGAAAATGAAAGTTTGGGCAGCAGAAGTCATCTTGGTAGGGTCAGCTGGGACGGCTTGTTATGGGAGGTAAATCTCCAGTAGAATTTTGAGGCAAAGGAGAGATTTGGTTTGGTGGAAAGTAGAAGCTGATGGTGTTATAATGGCAGGAGACCAGCACATTCCCTGTGCTGAGGAGTGAAAAGATCTGTATTCTGTAATGGCTCAGGTGATTAAGCAGTGTGTCTGGGAAAGGATGGTGAATGGGTTCAAAGAGGGATAATGACAAAGTGACAAATTTGTCACTTTGGCAAAATTATTATTATCTCCAAAGCTGCCACCCATCTCCTGATGGCAAATGAGTCCTTAAAGGACTGAAGAAGATCCTGAAGTCAGCTGACCTTTGGAGGCCATTAGGATATATTGATTTTTGTGTTTCACCAGTAATTTGCTCAGACATGTCCGACTCTTTGCAACCCCAGGGGCTGTAGCCCACCAGGTTCCTCTGTCCACGGGATTCTCCAGGCGAGAATACTGGAGAGGGTTGCCATGCCCTCCTCCAGGGTATCTTCCCAATCNGTTTCACCAGTAATTTGCTCAGACATGTCCGACTCTTTGCAACCCCAGGGGCTGTAGCCCACCAGGTTCCTCTGTCCACGGGATTCTCCAGGCGAGAATACTGGAGAGGGTTGCCATGCCCTCCTCCAGGGTATCTTCCCAATCCAGGGATCAAACCCAGGTCTCCTGCATTTCAGGTAGATTCTTTACCGTCCTGAGCCAGTTTGTGTCTCTCTAAAATTCCTATGTTGCAATCCTAACTCCCAAAGAGGATAGTATTATTATAGGAAGTGGAGGCTTTGGAAGATGCTCAGGGAAATGAATGAGATTAAGTCCTTATAAAAGAGGCTGCAGACAGCTCCTTCATCTCTTCCATGTGAGGACACAGAGGTTTCAGCTACGAATCAGAAAGAGGACTTGTGCCCAGAAGACAACCATTCTGGCACTTTGATCTTGGACTTGCTCATGGCCTCCAGAGCTATGAGAAAAAAAAAAAAAAAATTCTGTTGTTTTTCGGCAACCCAGTCTGTTGCTAAGCTTGAACGTCCTAAGGCATCTCCTAAGTGACACACTAGCATATACTTAGTGAGCAACAGCTATGCTTTACTGCATAAAATCTTAACAGCCACGACAGAGTTAATGTGCCTCTGAACTTTTTGTATATTCTTAGGAAGAAGCTTGCTTACAGGGATAAGTTACAAAACAAACCTCTCTAGTGAGATTGATTTTTCATAGTGCAGTCTGTGCAGCACATTTAGAAGATGAGGCATATACCTGTCAGACTGTGTGCTTTTATAAAAGAGGATGATCTTTTTATCTCATTGGACTGTTTGTTTGTTGGTTGGTTTTAAAACACATTAAAACCTTTGTCTGTCTGTTTCCCTGTTTACCTAGCTTAGTCCCCAGAGAGGACATAAGACTTTGTGAAATTTGCTTCTTAATATATCTGATTAAAATCAGCACACACACACAAAAACACTTTATCTGTGATTTTGTTACCAGTATTTTGCTCTCATTCATCTTTTGTTTATGTCATGCGAATTTTCTGATGGTTGAGTAATCAAAAGTATTTCATTGCATCCGGATTTGAGTATGAGAAATCTTTCTGTGAAAGTCATTCAGCCCTGTCTGACTCTTTGTGACCCCATGGAATGTAGCCCACCAGGCTCCCCTGTCCATGGAATTTTCCAGGCAAGAATACTGGAGTGGGCAGGCATTTTTTTTTCTCCAGGGGATCTTCCCAACCCAGGGATTGAACCCAGGTCTCCTACATTGCAGGCAGATTTTTTACCATCTGAGACATCAGGGAAGCCCAGAAATCTTTCTGTAGTCCCAGGTAATGGGTACAGAATTTCTGTCTGGGTAATGAAAAAGTTCTGGAAATATACTGTGGTCAGTCTTGATCCCTGGGTCAGGGAAGATCCTGTGGAAAAGAAAATGGCAACACACTCCAGTATTCTTACCTGGAAAATCCCATGGACAGAGAGGAGCCTGGTGGGCTACAGTCCATAGGGTCACAAAGAGTAGGACACAACTGAGCGACTAACACTTTTATGGTTGCACAAAATTGGGCATGAGCTTCACTTCAGTTCAGTTCAGTCTCTCAGTCATATCCAACTCTTTGTGACCCCATGGACTGCAGGCTGTCCTGTCCATCATCAACTCCGGGAGCTTGCTCAAACTCATGTCCATCGAGTTGGTAATGCTATCCAACCATCTCATCCTTTGTCATCCCCTTCTCCTCCTGCCTTCAATCTTAACCAACATCAGAGTCTTTCCTAAAGAGTCAGCTTTTCCCATCAGGTAGCCAAAGTATTGGAGCTTCAGCTTCAGCATCAGTCCTTCCAATGAATATTCAGGGATGATTCCTTTAGTATTGACTGATTTGATCTCCTTGCAGTCCAAGGGACTCTCAAGAGTCTTCTCCAACACCACATTTCAAAAGCATCAATTCTTAGGCACTCAGCTTTCTCTATAGTCCAACTCTCACATCCATATATGACTACTGGGAAATCTATAGCTTTGACTAGATGGACTTTTTTGACAAATAATGTCTCCGCTTTTTAATATGCTCTCTTATTGGTCATAGCTTTTCTTCCTCCAAGGAGCAAGTGTCTTTTATTATTATTATTTTTTTTAGTTTACTTATTTAATTTAATTTAATTTTATTTTATTTTTTTAATTTGACTTTACAATACTCTATTGGGTTTGCCATACATCAACATGAATCCACCACAGGTGTACACAAGCTCCCAATCCCGAATCCCCCTCCCACCTCCCACCCCACAACGTCTCTCTGGATCATCCCCGTACACCAGCCCCAAGCATCCTGCATCCTGTATCAAACATAGACTGGTGATTCGTTTCTTACATAATAGTATATATGCTTCAATGCAAGTGTCTTTTAATTTCATGGCTGCAGTCACTATCTACAGTGATTTTGGAGCACAAGAAAATAAAGTCTTTCACTATTTCCATTGTTTCCCCATCTATCTGCCAAGAAGTGATGAGACCAGATTCCATGATCTTCATTTTCTAAATGTTGAGATTTAAGCCATCTTTTTCACTCTACTCTTTCACTTTCATCAAGAGGCTCTTTAGTTCCTTCCTCTTCACTTTCTGCCATAAGGGTAGTGTCATCTGCGTATCTGACATTATTGATATTTTTCTCGGCAATCTTGATTCCAGCTTGTGCTTCATCCAGCCCAGCATTTCACATGATGTACTCTGCATATAAGTTAGATAAGCAGGGTGACAATATACACCCTTGACATACTCCTTTCCCAAGTTGAAACCAGTCTGTTGTTTCATGTCCCGTTCTAACTGTTGCTTCTTGACCTGCATACAGATTTCTCAGGAGGCCAGTAAGGTGGTCTCGTATTCCCACCTGTTGAAGAATTTTACAATTTTAAGTGTACTGAACTGCACACTTAATTATTAATTTTATGTTCTCTGTATTTTATGACAAGAAGAAGACTAAAAAGCTAATAAATGAGCACAGCCACTTCTGTAGAACCAAGATCCACCAGACTCTTCTGGGATCCCTGGATGTTGATTGCACATGAAATCTTCCACCCTCTCCCCAACCCTCCACATCTGCTGCTGCTTCTTGTACTTTGTTTGGAAAGAAGACAGACACCTCATTGTTGTAATAGCTCAGCCTGCTTCTGTCATATGTGAAATAATCTCAGGGCTTATCAGGCTATTTTTTCTGGGCCTGCTCCACAGCGGCAGCTATCAGCATTGCACAGCAGGGCCGGACAACTCCAAAACTGACAACCCCTCCCAGCAAAACGTGTACCAGTTAACCTGCAGTCACACTGAAGCAAAGACTGACAGTCATTATTTTAATGAAAACGGGAAGAATGGGCACTACTGGAACTCCCCCCAAAGAACCCAGTATTCTGTTGTATATTCTGCTTAGCAAGGCACAGAAAGTGAGCTCCAGGTCAGAAAGACAGGGTGCTGTGTGCACCAAAGAGGAATAAGGAACAGCCTCCCACAGCCTCATGCTCCTCACAAACCATTTCTGAAAGCTTTTGTAACCCTGCTGTAGAAGAGAGAGTGGAAGTTGCTTGTACCTCAGAAGAGAACTATTTCAAGATGACAGAAGGAACATGTATTATTGTGACTTTCTCTGAGCATCTTTCCTGTGACTCATATAATGTTTCTTCCAGAGGCTTTGCTTTGGTGTTATTCTGCATCTATCCTGAACTCAAATTTTAGGAACAAGAGTTACTTATCTATTAATAGATCTGACAGAGTTAATAAATACTCTTTGCCTTTCTTCAAGACTCTTGTGGAAATTGCATAAAAAGTTCCTTGTAGATAGAGGACCTCTAAAAAATATCCTCTTCATTCCTGCATAAGGAATAAAATCTATATACTGAGCCATTGATCTAACAGACAATTATTAAGAGCCTAGTATACGCTATGTATAGTGACTGTAACCATGAAGAAGTTGAAGGGCTCCTCTGTGGAGAAACCCAGTGTTTTAAAACTTAGAGGGATATTGTTGGTTTCATTGCTTTCATTGGAAATCCCTCAATATGAGCAAGCTAAAGATTCAGAAAGGCCTGGGATCATGTTCAGACCCGTCCACTCTAGTTTGGAGCACACTTATATGAGGATACCAGTAGACTTAACTGCTTTTGAAGGACATTAGCTTGGAATTTAAATTTATATCAGTCAAAGGTTCAAAGTAAATCAAAGAGTAGGCCACAGCTAGTAACATGATGCTTTGATTTGTTACCTTTATTACTTATGCATTATTTCTGAATACTTTTACTTTCAATTAAACATAAACATAAGCATACGGACCAATTAGCAGAGGCATAAAAGAAATGTGCTCTGGTACAATCTGGTTCAATCAAAACTTTTCAAACACTAAACCTCATCTCTCTTATGTGCACTGACCTAGAGGAATTTTTCTTGGGTATGGTTCTAGAGTTTGGCCTGGAGCCAAGCCCAGACCATTCTTGTTGAAAAGTTGACGTGTAGAGTGGAATAACCATGTTCAGTTTCAAGCTAGGAGCAGAGGAGATACATTTCCTTGTCATTCTTTTCAACCTTCTATAAACCTTGATCAGACAGTTTTAGGAAAGCCTGCTCTCCAGGCTTGAACCAAATATTAGGCGGAAGACATCTTCCAATCTATCACATTCCTTCACTAGTATTTCTGGCATGTAATGAATGTACATATGTCTAGAAATATTTGGAATTTGGGGATTACTTTGTCTCTTCTTATTCAAATCAAATGGCATTTGACCACAAAGCCCAAATTTTTCAACTGAAAAAATTTGAAGTTATTCTTTTATGTATAGCATACAAGGATCAGAATGTGAATTTGTACTCAAGATTCATCTCAGTAAGTGCAAGTTACAAGTTCTGTTGCATCATCCTTTCAATGGAGTTTCTTTTTCACAAGTTTAGTTGGTTGAGAGCACAAATATTGGGGATGGGATGTTCTGTTTAAATCACAGGCCCAGCACTTGCTTTCTGTGACTTTGAGAAAGTTGTCTAATTGTCTAACTGGTACCTCAGTTTCTATGTTTGTAACTTGGAGACATTATTTGTCTTCTACCTCTAGAATGGAAGCTTCACAAGGAATGTTTGTTTTGTTCACTGTTTCACAAATGCTTTGAACAATTCCTTTTACAGGATCGGAGCTTACTGTTTACTTAGTGAAGAGAACCTACCTCCTGGGGTCATTATGAGAAGTATATGAATGAATACATGGAAGAGTGGAAGAGTCTGGCACACAGTAAATCTTCAATAAATGTTAAGCTGCTATTATTATTAAGATTATACTCTCAAACTTTACTATGAATGAGCAGGATTCCCCACTTGCTCTATTTGGAAGCTGGTTATAAAAAACTGTGGTTTAGCAAANTGGAAGAGTCTGGCACACAGTAAATCTTCAATAAATGTTAAGCTGCTATTATTATTAAGATTATACTCTCAAACTTTACTATGAATGAGCAGGATTCCCCACTTGCTCTATTTGGAAGCTGGTTATAAAAAACTGTGGTTTTAGAAGGAAATGGTAGGGAGTGCTGGAACCAGCTCTGTTATGGCCTTGTCTCATTGCCAGGTTCTGGAAAACATGGGGTGGAGCTATGACTGTATAAACATCAAAAATGTAGGGTCTGCTGCAGTTGTCTTACAAGACTGCCTACCACTTTTATCTGTCCCCCTCTCTTCTTCCTTTCTTTCAAAGTGAAAATAATTTAAGTGCATTGTAAAATGCCCAGAAATTTCTTAAAGGGAAAAGAAGAAAAGTCATCTGTAATTCATTCTCAGTATTTTTGTGTATTTTTGCCAGCCTTTTTTCTATGATTATGTACACACACACACACACACACACACACACATGTCTGTGTGTATACATATGCATATATACAGGGACACACTAAATGTGTTTTAGCTTAATACTTCACTTAAGAACCTTTTTATGTTATTTGTAGGTTCTACAATATGTAACTCTTTTTATAATTGCAGTTGTTTTTAGAGAATTGCAGTACTTAGCACCATGCAGAATGAAGAATATAGATTTTAACCTGAGTTCAAAGAGAGACTCTGGAAGGGATAGAAACCTTATGAAGCAACATTTGCTGAGAACCTGATGTATCCCAAGTTTACCATGGGGAACTTAAACTGGTCACTAAATTAAAAAAAAAAATTCTCATCCTTAGGTTTTAAAGATTTCTATCCATCATAAGCTTCCCAAACAAACATGAGTTCGATTAAAATCTAAGTAATAAATATTACTTATTACCGAAAGCACACTAAAGGCCAGCCTGGGTGCTAGGTGCTTTATGGTGTTTCATATCCTTTCAGCAACACTTGGAGGGAACTATTTTTATCTTTATATCACAAAAGAGGAAATATAAATGGTCTGTATTTACAAACACTCTGGGGGAATACAAAGATGTGGGAGGTGTACATTGCTGACCCTTAAAAATCTGAGATAATAATATTTACCACTTGAGGCTATTTGTAAGGTTTGACGGAGAGAGTGCATGTAATGAGCTATGTATCATGTATCATGCCAGGAACATAGTAACTTCTTAATAAATCTTACCAGTGATGAGTATTAGGATGATGACAGTGATGGTTGATGGTAAAGAATGATGTTGGCATGATGTAAGGCAGGATTAATATTGAAAAGGTAAGATGAAGACAAAGCATCCTACTTGAGACTGAGACAAGGGGTTCATTGACCAGTCATTTGAGTTTCCTTTCCTTGTGGGACAGCTGTAGTATTTTCATTCGAAGAGCTATCCAAGGTTGATGTTATCAACATTAGACACCATAAGAGGAAATTCTTATGTTTCTAAGCTGTACAGTGACTTTGGGAAATGATTTCTCTTCTTTTCAANGGAAATGGTAGGGAGTGCTGGAACCAGCTCTGTTATGGCCTTGTCTCATTGCCAGGTTCTGGAAAACATGGGGTGGAGCTATGACTGTATAAACATCAAAAATGTAGGGTCTGCTGCAGTTGTCTTACAAGACTGCCTACCACTTTTATCTGTCCCCCTCTCTTCTTCCTTTCTTTCAAAGTGAAAATAATTTAAGTGCATTGTAAAATGCCCAGAAATTTCTTAAAGGGAAAAGAAGAAAAGTCATCTGTAATTCATTCTCAGTATTTTTGTGTATTTTTGCCAGCCTTTTTTCTATGATTATGTACACACACACACACACACACACACACACATGTCTGTGTGTATACATATGCATATATACAGGGACACACTAAATGTGTTTTAGCTTAATACTTCACTTAAGAACCTTTTTATGTTATTTGTAGGTTCTACAATATGTAACTCTTTTTATAATTGCAGTTGTTTTTAGAGAATTGCAGTACTTAGCACCATGCAGAATGAAGAATATAGATTTTAACCTGAGTTCAAAGAGAGACTCTGGAAGGGATAGAAACCTTATGAAGCAACATTTGCTGAGAACCTGATGTATCCCAAGTTTACCATGGGGAACTTAAACTGGTCACTAAATTAAAAAAAAAAATTCTCATCCTTAGGTTTTAAAGATTTCTATCCATCATAAGCTTCCCAAACAAACATGAGTTCGATTAAAATCTAAGTAATAAATATTACTTATTACCGAAAGCACACTAAAGGCCAGCCTGGGTGCTAGGTGCTTTATGGTGTTTCATATCCTTTCAGCAACACTTGGAGGGAACTATTTTTATCTTTATATCACAAAAGAGGAAATATAAATGGTCTGTATTTACAAACACTCTGGGGGAATACAAAGATGTGGGAGGTGTACATTGCTGACCCTTAAAAATCTGAGATAATAATATTTACCACTTGAGGCTATTTGTAAGGTTTGACGGAGAGAGTGCATGTAATGAGCTATGTATCATGTATCATGCCAGGAACATAGTAACTTCTTAATAAATCTTACCAGTGATGAGTATTAGGATGATGACAGTGATGGTTGATGGTAAAGAATGATGTTGGCATGATGTAAGGCAGGATTAATATTGAAAAGGTAAGATGAAGACAAAGCATCCTACTTGAGACTGAGACAAGGGGTTCATTGACCAGTCATTTGAGTTTCCTTTCCTTGTGGGACAGCTGTAGTATTTTCATTCGAAGAGCTATCCAAGGTTGATGTTATCAACATTAGACACCATAAGAGGAAATTCTTATGTTTCTAAGCTGTACAGTGACTTTGGGAAATGATTTCTCTTCTTTTCAATTGAAGGTCAAAATTCAACTTAAAAAAAATTCTTAATTACTTTCTTCCAATATAGTAGTTTACATGCTATATCTTTTTTTTTTTTTCTTGCTCAGTTTTAACAAGGTAGGGATTTGGGAATAGAGTTAATTATAAAGTAATACGCATTTATTACCATATTGTAACACTCTAGACAGTGCTTAATTAAAGATTAAATGTAAAAAATATTAGCATATGACACTTTGTATTCCCAGACCAAAGGGGGAGTGTATAGAGGAAATGGAAAGAAGCTTAAAGTTCAGAAGTCTCCTTAGACAGAAAATGACCCAGTGAAACTTGGGTAAGTTATTCAACATCTCAGAGTTTCAATTTCCTAATTTTTCAAAATGTAGTTTATAGCAGCAACATCACATATTTGCATTTTACATTATGGTGTGCAAAGTAACCTAATGTATGTTCCTTTCTTTTTATCCTTACAATGATCCTGAAAGGGGTTGGGCAGACATTGCTATCTTCATTCAGCAAATGAGAGGAAGCAAAGTTTAGAAAGCTTAAGTGAACACCCAAGATCACACAGCTAATAAGTGTTACCTCTAGGATTCAAAATTCTGGTTTCTATTTCACATGCAGTGTTTTCTTTGCATTACACATGCCAATTCTCCAAGAAGAAAGCATGATAAATGCAAGACAGACCTGATTCTAAATCCAAATCTCTCACCAAGAAGCTGTGTGATGTTGAGCAGATTACACTGCTTCTTTGGGCCCTCTTTTCCTTGTTCATAAAATAAGAGAAATGGTTAATTTTGGCAAGGTCTCTGTGGTCTGTTTCACCACCACACATATAAACGAAGGAACCCAAGCAGAGACAAGTAAACTATTTCGTTCAGTGTTGCACAGTGAGTCTTAGAGAGAAACTGCTTCAGTCTCCAGAATGATGTAACTGTTGCCTAGCAAGGGGTCATTATCTACACAGTTCAAAAGAGTAAAGAAAGAAAGGACTAGATTTCTAACATGCTAAGGTGCATAGTGAAATCTACTTCCTTAGTATAATAACAGGTAAAGAGGAGAAATTGCCTACTGCTCTACAGTTCACAATAATTGTTTCCTTAGGAAACCCTTTGGAAAAGAGACGACAAGGGTGATAGACTATGCCACTGGGAAATTAGTCTCCAGAATGGCTTTTCTCTCCAACATTTTCTTAAAGGCCATAAGCAAGCATGTGAAAGGGGAGAAGATGTAAATAATTCTGTCGACTTTCATAGACTGTGTACTTTATTCCCAAGCTTAGAGGTATCAATGATAATGGAGTTGCTTGCTAATGAATGAGCTTCCCTTGTGGCTCAGCTGGTAAAGAATCTGCCTGCAATGCGGGAGATCCAGGTTCAATCCCTGGGTTGGGAAGAGCCCCTGTAGGAGAGAAAAGCTACCCAGTATTCTGGCCTGGAGAAGTCCATGGAGTTGCAAAGAGTCTGACATGGCTGAGCGACTTTCATTTGCTAATGATTAATGCAGTTACTGCACCCACAAGGCAAAATTTTAAGGTGTTAATTTTGTCTTTAATCAGCCTTCCATCAGATCACATGCTGTGCCTTCTGGATGCCTAGGAAGCCACCCCCTATCTTTCATATCTCAAGTCAATAATAACTTTCTTCCAGGAAAACTTCCCTAAGATTTAGTCCAGTTCTCCTCCTTAGCAGCAAAAATCTTTTTTTTTTTTTTTAACCAGAGCAACAACCATTCTAATTCTGAGAAATACAGCTTAGTTTTCTTGAGAACTTCCTTTCCCCCATGCATGTAAGTACTAATAGGACTATCCATCGAGATAATCTTTTCTATAACCAAATAACAAGACTGCAAATATCACTCGGCCACTCAGTCTCTCCCTCACAGGAATGTGTACCTTGAGCAGCATTATAGAGATGGAAAATTGAGCCGATTCATCTGAAGACCCTATCCACTAATCCCTGCTACCTACATCTCTGAATTGGCTCTGCTTCTTGATTTGAGACTCCTGGTTTATCAGTCATTCTTTTTGACACTGAGTTGCCCTGTATCTTTCCAATACTTCTGATTTTTTTTGAAAAAAATTTAATTGATATACAGTTGATTTACAGTGTTGTGTTAATTTCTGCTGTATAGCAAAGTGATTTGGTTATACATATATATCTCTTTTTACGTTCTTTTCCATTATGGTTTATTGCAGGATATTTAATACAGTTCTCTATGCTATACTGTAGGGCCTTGTTGTTTAACCATTCTATATATAACAGTTTGCATCTGCTAATCCCAACCATCCACTCCCTCTCTGCCCCACCCCCCTCCCTTGACAACCACGAATCTNTCTCTGGTCTTGAACTTTTGTTTGTGTGTTTGTTCCAATTTTCTATTTCATCCTGCTTCAGTCTTAGCAGGCTGTATCTTTCTAAAATATTCCTAGTTTTTTAAGGAATCTCCATACGGTTCTTCTAGGTTCTGCATTTTATTGGCATGCAGTTCCTTGTACTAATCCCTGATGAGCCATTGTATTTCTGTTGTGTCCAATGTAACTTCTTTCACATTTCTAACTTTATTGATTTGAACACTCTCCCTTTTTTCTTTTTCTTTAACTAGAGGATAATTGCTTTACAATATTATGCTGTTTTCTGGCATACATCAACATGAATCAGCCACAGGCATACATGTCTCTTCCCTCTTGAACCTTCCTCCCACTCCATCCCACCCTTCTAGGTTGTCACGGAGCACCAGGTTTGGATCCCTGCATCATACTGCAAATTCCCACTGGCAATCTACTTTCCATGTGGTGATATGTATGTTTCAGGGCTGCTCTCTCAATTTGCCCCCTCTTCTCCTTCCCCAGCTGGGTTCACAGGTCTGTTTTCTATGTCTCAACTGCTGCTCTGCAAATAGGTTCCTCAGTACCTTCTTTTAATATTTGATATTTGTTTTGCTCTTTCTGACTTATTTCCCTCAGTATAGTAGGCTCCAGGTNCTCCTTCCCCAGCTGTGTTCACAGGTCTGTTTTCTATGTCTCAACTGCTGCTCTGCAAATAGGTTCCTCAGTATCTTCTTTTAATATTTGATATTTGTTTTGCTCTTTCTGACTTATTTCCCTCAGTATAGTAGGCTCCAGGTTCATCTAGCTCATTAAGAAAGACTCTGTTGTCCCTTTTTATAGCTGAGTAATATTCCATTGTATATATGTACCAGAACTTCTTTATCCATTCTTCTTCTGATGGACATCTAGGTTTCTAGGTTGCTTCCATATCCTATCTATTATAAATAGTGTTGTGATGAACACTGGGGTACATGTGTCTTTTTCAGTTGTGGTTTTCTCAGAGTATAAGCTCAGTAGTGGGATTGCTGAGTCATGTGGTAGTTTTATTCCTCGTTTTTTAAGGAATCTCCATACTGTTCTCCATAATGGCTGTATCAATTTACATTCCCATCAACATTGCAAGAAGGTTTCCTTTTCTCCACACCCTCTCCAGCATTTATTGTCTGTGATTTTTTGTTGATAGGCATTGTGACTGGTGTGAGGTGATACCTCATTGTAGTTTTGATTTGCATTTCTCTAATAATTGTATTGAGAATCTTTTCATGTGTTTATTAGCCATCTGTATATCTTTGGAGAAATGTCTGTTTAAGTTTTCTGACCACTTTGATTGGGTTGTTTGTTTTTCTTGTATTCAGCTGCGAGAGCTGCTTGTATATTTTGGAGATTAACTCTTTATTGGTTGTTTCATTTGCTATTATTTTCTCCCATTCTGAGAATTGTGTTTTTACCTTGTTTATAGTTTCCTTTGCTATGCAAAAGCTTTATCCTTTTTTTCTCCTCTCTTTGAAAGTGTGTGGGTCTCTTTGGGTGTTCTTGGCTGTTGAGTGTTGTTTCACCATTAGTCTTGGGGTTTTCTCTTCTGTGCTATGTGTCATGTGAAGTCCTGGTGCTACATAACGGGTCAGGCCTCTCAACCTTTAATGGGTCAAGATTTGAATCCAGAACTTTGGATCAGCAGAGAGCTCCCAAACCTATGTAACATTGATTGGTGAGAGCTCTCCCAAAGGCCTCTATCTCAACACTAAGAGTAAGTTCTACCCAAAGGCCAGCAAGCTCCAGTGCTGGATGCCTCATGCCACACCTTTAGCAAAACAGGAGTACAATTTGTCCATTAGCAGAAAGACTGCTCAAAGTCAGACCAAGCCCATAGACACCCCAAAATGCACTACAAGACATGGCATTCCCCTTCAGAGAGATAAGATCCAGCACCATCCACAACATAGGCATACATCCCCCCAACCAGGAAACCTTCACAAGGCATTGATTCAACGTCACCCATGGAGGGCAGACTGTACAATTAAAAGGAACTGTCACCTTCCAAGGGCTTCCCTTGTGGCTTAAGAAAGGAGACCACAAACACTGTAAACTAAACACGATGAAGACAGAGACACATTGCAGCAGATGAAGGAGCATGGTGAAAACCTTTTATTTTCTTGAGTCTGGCTAAAGTTTTATCTATGTGCATCTTCTCAAAGAACCAGGTTTTAGTTTCATTAATCTTTGGTATTATTGTCTTCATCTTCATTTCATCTAGTTCTGCTTTGTTCTTTACAGTTTCTTTCCTCCTGTTAACTTTGGGTTTTGTTCTCTCTCTAGTTGCTTTAGGTGTAAGATTTGGTCGTTTGAGATTATCCTTGTTTATTGAGGTAACATTGTATTGTTATAAACTTCCCTCTTAGGTCATGGACTGTTGTGTTTCTGTTATCATTTGTCTCTTAAGTATTTTTTTAAAATGTCTTCAGTAATCCGTTGTTTAGTATATATGTAGTTGTTTTTTAGGTTTCCTCCCCCCCCGCCCCCCCCCCCCCGTAATTGATTTCTAATCCTATAGCATTGTCAGAAAAGATGCTTGATATGATTTCAGTTTTCTGAAATTTACTGAGGCTTGATTTGTGGCTCAAGATGTGATGTATCCTTGAGAATGTTCTGGGTGTATTTGAGAAGAAAGTGTATTTGGCTGCTTTCAGTTGGAACATTCTATAAGTCCACCTTATCTAGTGTGTCATTTAAGGCCTATGNTCTAATCCTATAGCATTGTCAGAAAAGATGCTTGATATGATTTCAGTTTTCTGAAATTTACTGAGGCTTGATTTGTGGCTCAAGATGTGATGTATCCTTGAGAATGTTCTGGGTGTATTTGAGAAGAAAGTGTATTTGGCTGCTTTCAGTTGGAACATTCTATAAGTCCACCTTATCTAGTGTGTCATTTAAGGCCTATGTTTCCTTATTAATTTTCTGTCTATCCGGATGAGCTATCCATTGATATGTGTGGTGTTCAAGAAGCCCAGTATTAGGGTACCTTTACTTCCACTCAAGGAATTCCCTTTATCATTTCTTATATGTCAGAATTTGTGGCAATGAATTACCTCAGCCTTTGTTTGTTTTCTGAAAGTGTTTATCTGTCCTTAATTTCTGAAGGATGGCTTTGCAAGATCTAGATTTCTGTTTGGTGATTTTTTTTTTCTTTATTTAAACATTTTAATAAATTAATCCATTTTTTTCCTGGCCTGAAAATTTACTGCTGAAAAATCTGCCTAATCTTACAGAGGTTCCCATTTATTTTCAGTGAATCATCCACTGATTTATTCACAAATACTTATTGAATATGTGCTGAATATCCTACAGATTGCCAGGTGCTGGTGAATCAAAACAAATAAGGTTCCATCTTCTTGGAAATTTCTAGTGAGGAATATCATTACTGATAACAAGCATACAAATGTGGGCATAATTACAAACTAAATCATGTACTATAATTTAAAAAAAAGTTTCTAGAGAAGTTCTTAATTCTTAGTGATGAGCAAGAATGTAAGTGACTTACATATTTTCAATAAAATTTATACAATAGAAAGACATTTAAAACCTTTCAATGATTTTAAAGTTTGGTCACACTCAGAGTATAACTATGTCTAAAATTAGAATAAATTATAAAATTATAAGTCTCATTGAAACACCATCAAAACAGTAATTTAAAAAACAGTCTGCTTTTACTTTATTTTTAAAATTTGAGATAATTTATATATCATAAAATGTATCCTTTTAAAGTATACAGTGCAGATGTGGTATATTTACACAATGGAATATTACTCAGCCATATAAAGAGTGAAATAATGCCATTTGCAGCAACGTGGATAACCTATGGATCATCATACTACGTGAAGTAAGCCAGACAGATACCATGCAGCTTATATGTGGAATCCAGAAAAGGGACAAATGAACTTACATACAAAACAGAAATAGACTCACAGTTCTAGAAAACAAACTATGGTTACCAAAAAAAGAAATGGGGGGTTCCCTTTTATTTAAATCTCTTTTCCTTAGCTGCTTTCAAAATTTTTTAACTTTTGACAATTCGATTTTAATGTTATTGAAATGTAGCCCCATTGTGGGAATTTTTGAACATTATGGATCTGTACGTCCATTTCTCTCCCCAGCTTTGGGAAGTTGTCAGCCATTATTACTTTAAATACACTATCTGTCTCTTTCTCTTTTCCTTCTGGAATTCCCATAATGTATATACCTTTTTTCTTTTGGTTGTGTCCAAGAAGTTTCATAGGATTTCTTCATATTTTTTTTTCTTTTGGCTCCTCCTACTGGATAATTTCATATATCCTCTGCTGTTGGTCACAGATTCTTTTGCACAGTTTGTCTGCTCTTGACGCTCTTGCATTCATTTCAGTCATTCATACATTTCAATGTATTTTGTATTTGTATTGTTTTCCTAATTTCATTAAATTGCCTGTATTGTTTTTGATAACTCACTAAAGTTTAAGAGGATTATTCTGAACTATTTGTCTGACACTTCATATATCTCCACTTCTTCAGGGTCAGTTATTGGAGCTTTATTAGTTTTTTGGTGGTGTCATGTTCACCCCATTTTTGATGGTCCTTGGTATCTATCTGTCAATCATCTTCCAGACTTTACAATTCCACTGTGGCAGAGACAGTTGTTTGTTTTTCACCAGTCAGCTCATTTTGTCTTTCTAGATGAGTCCAAGTCCAAGGATTTCCCTTGGACAGGTTGGGCCTGATATCATGAACTATCTTGGGGTGAGGCAACCGTCTGAGCTCAGAGTAGGGTGGCTGCTAGCTGAGGTGGTTTGGATAGGACTGCTGGCTTGCTTCCCTGTCCAAGTGAGGCTGAAGTATGGCTTCTGCAGTCACCTGAGTTCTCTGATGAGACTTACATAGACAATCGGGACTAGGTTCTATGTTTAATAGTCGTTAGTGCTATGAGTTAGCTTATCTGCCCTGGCAGGACAGCAGGACTGTCCCTAGGATCTGCATAGCTTCTTGTTTGAGGACCCAAATCAGGCAAAGCTATGCACTGAATTCCCTGACCAGAGAAACCAACGGTTTTGCTCTGCAGATGGGGAAAGCCACAAGTTGTGCTAGTCTGTTCAATTTATCCTTTAAGTGGGTCTGCTTGGTGGACTAAGCAGCTTCCTATTGCTCTGGTTAGAACATCTGACTGGGTAGCTTGAAGCTCGATTTAGTAATGAACATGGCGATGATTGGTTTTCTTGCTAGGGCAGTGTGGGGGAGCTGGATCCAAATCAGTAAGGCTCTTTGTGCTCCTGACTGAACTTGACCTGCACCCCAGGATCCCTGGCCAAACGGGGTCACTGGCTTTGCTCTGTAAATAATTAGCTCTGCTTGCTGGACTCTTCACTGGAACATTAGTGGGCTACATGGCTTTCTAAGTGTGCTGGCTGTGTTTTCTGGTCAGGTGAGGCTGGGAGCTGTACTCAGCAATGGGAAGTCCTGTACCATGCTGTACTGCACCATGCCAAGCTCCCGAGTCAGGCTGCACCAGCATCGTGGCTCTTCAGATGGCAAAAGCATCTCAGGATTACTACTTGAGCATCGCAGGTAGGAACTTGATTTGCCAAGGTCTAAGTGTTGATTGCTGGAAGCCCTTTCCTCCTCCTCTATCACAATTAGATTCCCAGCATTGAAGCTCTTCAGATCCCCCCTGTAACCCCCATGGGAGGACAGTACCGGAGTAGGGCCTCCCTAGAAGTGACCCAGAATCCTGGGGGAGGTGGATGTTTATCCTTGCTGCTCTTTCCCCTCTGGAGGAACCATAGACTCAGGGACAGCCATTCAGTGTGACTCTCTGCTAGCCTGAGGAGGGGCAGTGTGGTCCGCATGCAGCTACGGCTCTTCCCTCCTTGTGCAACTTGTCTTGGTCTTGGTGGTGCAGGCAGGGGTGTTTCATCCTCACTCCTGTGTCCTAGGACTTTCTCATTAATGTTTTGTCTACGAAAGTTGTTAGCTGTTGTTCTTGTGATGGGGAGCAAAGCCAGGAATGACTCGTGTCACAGTTTTGATGATATCACTCTCTAGAAGCATTTCTTTACACATTCTTTTGGGAACCCAGGTTGATGGAGGCTCTACCATCTTCAGCAGAGATTCCCAATGTCACCTTGGGACTTAACATTATTCAGCTTGGTTTTTGAGGAAAAATCAGGATTATAGGATCTTATAAGAGGTTTTTATGGCCAGGCCTAGAATTTTAAGAACTTAGGCTCACATTCCATTGGTAAGAACCCAGTCACATGGACGTAAGATGTTTAGGAAGACTGGAAAGTACATTGTCTTCTCAGACAGTTGCTATCAGCATGACTTGTACACAACAATTTGGGAAAAAAATTGGGGGGGCAAATAATAGCCATCTTTGCCACAGGAGATATAAAAATATATAAGCCCTATTCATGTTGTTTAGTATGTAGATAAAGAAAATATCTACTTACTAAATTAGAGCTAGCCAATGACTATATTAGAAAGTCCATTTATGTAGCTTGTTCAAATATATTACACCCTGTCTGAAGGAAAGATTCCTTTACCTAAAGTGAATGATTTGAGTATTTACCTAGAAGCTGGAAAAAGGGTGGCAATGAAGAAAATTTTAGTATCTTCAGTAATTCTAAAACAACTTCAGAAGTTCTAAAGAACTTTTAGTAGACCAGTAAAGTATCTTATCCTCTTGACATGTATATCTTTATGAGAAAATGGGTGCATCAAACTTGTATGATGGTGACAGTGTCCATCAAGATTACCCAGTAAGCCTTACCCTGATTGTGTGACTGCATATTTAACATAAAATCATCTAATAATCATGATTTCACACACAGTTTTTCTTAAAAGATAACAGTTTAAAAGATATCAGCTAACAAGTATTTTCTTTTGCCAGGCTGTTTTATTTCTTGCTATGAAACAATTAGCATTTTAATACATTAATCTATTATGAGGTAAATTAGCAGAGGCTTTAGGGTTTTATAGCACTAATTTTCTCATCTAATTGGGATAGTGAGGTAGATGAGAGATTAAATATGACTTTGTAAAATGAATAGTTAATATTGCAAAATGTGGCATATATCCAGAGTCAAGTGGGATACTGTATTTTGAAGAATTATACAGGTAGGTCTACCCTTCCAATCAAGCTTCCCTGGTGGCTCAGACAGTAAAGAATCTGCCTGTAGTGTGAGAGAACTAGGTTCACTCCCTGGGTTGGGAAGATTCCCTGGAGGAAGGCATGGCAACCCACTCCAGTATTCTTGCCTGAAGAATCCCATGGACAGAGGAGTCTGGCAGTCTGCAGTCCATGGGGTCGCAAAGAGTCAGACACAACTGAGCAACTAAGCACAGCACAGCACAGTACCCTTCCATTCAAACCAACTATGGTAGGATGCAGACCACCCTCTACTGAGTTTCCCCTGTATAGTATGGAACAAAGCAGCAAAGGGTAGCATTGGACACATGCTGGCAGCTCAGTCTCAAAGAAAGTAGGAAAGTAAGGTGGCACCAAGCATAGTCAGCCCCACAAATGAGCAAATCAGAGACTTCATCTTTTTGCCATGAAATAGAAATGAATCTGATGGTAGAAAAACTACCATGAGAAACTAATTTGATTGGGGGCAGGTGAAGAAAGCAGCACCATTAACATATTATAGATATGAGTTAATGTCCTAGAGCTAACCAATGACTGTATGTAAATTTTTTTATTTGTAGGTCTGAAAACAAGTTTTACGCTATAGAAAACAGTGAGTGTTTTCCAAGAGCTCATGCATCATTTTCAAAGTCTATTTCTGTCTTATTGCTCCTTACCTTCAGCAGTTTCTAATATTTTTGGTGTCTTATATATTTATAATTAAGGGCTTCCCTGGTGGTTCAGATGGTAAAGAATCTGCCTGCAATGCAGGAGACCCGTGTTCGATCCCTGGATTGGGAAGATCCTGTGGAGAAGGGAATGGCTACCCATTCCAGTATTCTTGCCTGGAGAATTCCATGGACAGAGGAGCTTGGCAGTCTACAGTCCATGGAGACACACAGTAGGACATGACTGACAGACCAACACACATATTTATAACACTCGATAACTCAATGTTCTCATTTTGTCCAACCACATTTATGTGTCAAGATAGTCTTAACATATAAATAGATGCTCACTTTTTATATCAGAGCATTTGTGTATTTTCACAAGTGTAAATTGTGCATCTGAATGAAAAGAGGAAACAGCTAAAAACACGTAAAATATTGTTTTATTAAGGGTGATTCCAAAGTGATATTGCCAACAAGAGATTTTTTAAGATAGCAAGAAACAAATCAGTATCATGACACACTGAAAGAGAGCACAGATTTTAAAGATCTATGACTGAGGGTTTACATTGAAAGGCAGGTGTACTCATGTAAAAGGTGAAGAAAATGATCTGATATGCCAGGGAAGCAAAACACCATTTGAGCAATGCCAAAAAATTAGGCATTGATTAACAGAAAGAGATACTGAGGAAATATTTTTATAACTTTTGCTTCTAAAAGATACCAGAAAACTTTTCAGAAGGAATAAAGTAAATCTGACATTGTGAAAATGGTATTTAGAAGTTGTATATTTAAACATGCTCTCCTTTTCTTATGAAAGACTAATGCAATAGCAAATAGTTGCTAGTTCATTTAATTGCATAGTCAGAGGGTGTGAATATTGCTATGTCTAGAAATAATTTTTTCTTGCTTTAAAAAATTTGGAGTTCTGTTTTTAAATTGGGGTATAGTTGCTTTACAATGTTTTGTTAATTTCTGCTATACAATGAAGTGAATCACCTGTAGGTATACATAGACCTCTACCCTCTTGGACCACCCTCCCACTCCCCTCAATCCCATCCGTGCATGCTAAGTTGCTTCAGTCTTGTCCGACTATGATCCTATGGATCATCCTGCCAGGCTCCTCTGTCCATTGGGTTCTCCAGGTAACTATACTGGAGTGGGTTGCCATTTCCTCTGCCAGGGGATCTTCCTGACCCAGGGATCAAAGCTGTGTCTCTTGCATCTCCTGCACTGATAGGTGGATTCTTTACCACATTGCCACCTGGGAAACCCCCATCCCATCTACAAAGCACTGAGCTGATCTGCCTGCGCTATACAGTAGGTCCTCTCCCCACTATTTTATTTATTTTTTTAATTTTTATTTATTTACTTTATTCTACTTTACAATATTGTATTGGTTTTGCCATACATCGACATGAATCCACCACAGGTGTATACGAGCTCCCAATCCTGAATCCCCCTCCCACCTCCCACCCCACACTGTCTCTCTGGATCATCCCTGTGCACCAGCCCCAAGCATCCTGCATCCTACATTGAACATAGACTGGCACCTCATTTCTTACATGATAGTATACGTGCTTCAATGCCATTCTCCCAAATCATCTCACCCTTGAGAA
>SJYV01007842.1:0-17429 GCA_006410875.1 Neotragus pygmaeus | reverse complement strand
CAAATTTGCCTGTTACTCCAGGTGTTTCTTGATTTTCTACTTTTGTATTCCAGTCCCCTATAATGAAAAGGACATCTTTTTCCATGCTCAGTGTATCTTTAATCCAATTTTCTGCTGATGGGTGGGGCTGAGTTCCCTCCCTGTTTTTTTACCTGGGGCCAAATATGGTGCAAGTAATGAAGATAATGGCTACCTTCTTCAAAAGGTCCCATGGATGCACTGCTACACTTAGTGCCCCCAACCCTGCAGCAGGCCACAGCCAACCCACACCTTTGCTGGAGACTCCTGAACACTCACAGGCAAGTCTGGGTCAGCAATTCATCATTCTAGAGTTGCATCAGGTTTGTTCTGACCAGCAATAGCAATGATTATTCTAATCTGATTAATTACTAGAACTCTTTTAGAGGACAGTAGTTTTCATGTACTTTCAAGTATTTTGGTTTTTGAAATATTATATTATACAATAGAAACTGTTTTACAAAAAATGACTTTTAGTTGCCAATTTTAACTATAGATGGAAAGCTTATATTTTGTAGCTGGTAAAATAATTTTTAAATATTATAACTAGATTGTAAACAAAAAATGTTCTCATAGACCTTGTTGACCTTTAATAATCTTACATTATCAGCTTAAGAAATAGTTGAGGCTGTTGTTCAGTCACAAATTGTGTCTGACTATTTGCCATCTCATGGACTGTAGCACTCCGGGCTCCTCTGTCTACCACTATCTCCTAGAATTTGCTCAAATTCATGTCCTTTTAGGTGGTGATGCTACCTAACCATCTCATTTTCTACCACCCCCTTCTTTTGCTGTCAATCTTTCCTAGCATCAGTATCTTTTCTAATGAGTCAGCTCTTCACATCAGGTAGCAAACAACTGGAGCTTCAGCATCCTTCCTACCAATGAATATTTGGGGTTAATTTCCTTTAGAATTGACTGGTTTGATCTCTTAGCAGTCAGAGGGGCTTTCAAGTGTCTCTCTAGCACTGCAATTTGAAAGCATCGTTTCTTTGACACTCAACCTTCCTTATGGACCAACTATTACATCTCTACATTACTACTGGAAAAACCATAGCTTTTACTATTCAGACACTTGTTGGCAAAGTGTTGTCTCTGCTTTTTATATGCTGTCTAGATTTGTCATAGCTTTCCTTCGAAGGAGCAAGCGTCTTTCCACTTCATGGCTGCAGTTACCATCCACAGTAATATTGGAGCCCAAGAAAATAAAACCTATCACTGCTTCCATTTTTCCATTTCTATTTGCTACAAAGTGATGGGACTGGATGCCATGATCTTAGCCTTTTTTATTGTTGAGTTTCAAACAAGTTTTTTCACTCTTCTCTTTCACCCTCAACAAGAGGTTTTTTAGTTCCTCTTCACTTTCTACCATCAGAGTGGTATCATTTGCATATCTGAGGTTGCTGATATTTCTTCTGGCATTCTTGATTCCAACTTCTGATTCATCCAGACAGGAATTTTCACATAATGTACTCTACATATAAGTCAAATAAGCAAGGTGACAATATACAGCCTTATTGTACTCCTATCCTAATTTGGAACTGTTCATTTGTTCCATGTCTGATTTTAACTGTTGCTTCTTGATGAACATATAGGTATCTCAGGAGACAGTATGCTGCTCTGGTACTCCCATCTCTTTAAGAATGTTCCACAGCTTTTTGTGATCCACACAGTCAAAGGCTTTATCATAGTCAATGAAGCCAACGTTTTTCAGAAAGCGGAAAATGCATTGCTTTCTCCATGACCCAGTGAATTTTGGCAATTTGATCTATGGTTCCTCTGGCTCTTTGAAATTCAGTTTGTGCATCTGGATGTTCTCAGTTCATGTACTGTTGAAGCCTAGCTTGAAGGATTTTGAGTATTATCTTGCTAGCATGTGAAATGAATACAATTACATAGTAGTTTGAACATTCTTTAGCATTGCCCTTCTTTGAGATTAGAATGAAAACTGACTTTTCCAGTCCTGTGGCCATGGCTGAGTTTTCCAAATTCGCTGATATATTGAGTGGAACACTTTAACAGCATTATCTTTTGGGATTTGAAATAGCTCAGCTATAATTCTTTCACCTCCACTAGCTTTGTTCATAATAATGCTTCCTAAAGCCTACTCGACTTGACATTCCAGGATGTCTGGCTCTAGGTAAGTGATCATATCATTATGGTTATCTGGGTCATTAAGACCTTTTTTGTATAGTTCTCTGTATTCTTGTTACTTCTTCTTAACCTCTTCTGCTTATAATAGGTCCTTACTATTTCTGTCCTTTTTCGTACCTGTCCTTGCATGAAATGTTCCCTTGGTATCTCTAATTTTCTAGAAGAGATCTTTAGTCTTAGCCATATTATTGTTTTCCTCTATTTCTTTGCATTGTTCATTGAAGATAGCCTTCTTATCTCTCCTTGCTTTTCTCTGGTACTTTGCATTCAGTTGGTTATATCTTTCCTTTTCTCCCTTGCCTTTCACTTCTCTTCTTTTCTCAGCTATTTGTAAAGCCTTATCAGACAACCACTTTGATTTCCTGCATTTCTTTTTCTTTGGGATGGTTTTGATCAGTGCCTCTTGTACTGTTAGAAACCTCCACATGTAGTTCTTCAGGCATTCTGTCTACCAGATCTAATCCCTTGAATGTATGCCTTGCCTCCACTGTATAATTATAAGGGATTTGATTTAGGTCATACCTCAATGACATGACCTTTACTTTTACCATCAGTCACATCCACAACTGTCATTTATGCTTTGGGCAAGCTTCTTTATTCTGGAGCTATTAGTAATTGCTCTCTGCTCTTCCCCAGTAGCATACTGAACCCCTTCTGATCTAGAGGGTTCATCTTCTGATATCATATATTTTTTACTTTTCAAGTTGTCCATGGGGCTTCTTGGGCAAGAATACTGGAATGGGTTTTCATTTATTCCTCCAGTGAACCACTTTTTGTCAGAACTTTCATTATGACCTATCCATCTTGGGTGGCCCTGCACCACATAGCTTGTAGCTTCATTGAGTTACACAAGCCCCTTTGCTACCACAAGGCTGTGATTTATGAAGGGGAGGGAAATATTAGACTGTTAGTTTCAGGGACTTCTTTCTAGCTTTGCTGTTATCTGACTATATAGCAAGGTAATAAATGGATGAGGAGTAGAGAATGAGTATAATGTTTAAAACATCAAAACTGTTTCTAGCAACAAAATAATTAGTTTTCTTCCCTTATCCTAGAGTGTCATTTTTAGCTTGGCTAGGTGAGTGATGTTTGAATTAGAATTTAGTAAAACTGCAGTGTCTATCAAGTATTAGCAACTGGTCCAGTGACATGGGCTGGCAAGGAAAGAAATAATGGTGCTATCAAGTTGTTATTAACTCTGTTAGCAAGATAGCAGTATTATCAACGGTACTGGGAGAACTGGAGGTCAAGAAAATGGTATCAATAAACCCTGTAAGAACACAGTAACATATTAGTGATCTCAGGAGCATTATAAATAGCACACTTGAGTGACAGTGTTATCTGAGAATACTGTTAATCATGCTTTTGAGTGACAGTAGTCTCTATGGCATTATAAGTGGTAGAGTTGAATGACAGGGCCATTAAGGATACTCTTAACAGAAATAGATGAGCATAAAGTAGTTTGGAATTCAGGTTCGCTTTGATGATTCAAGATTGTTTACACAGATTCTCAAGTCAAAGTCTTAAGAGAATTGGTTCAAACCTTTTAAACTTCACTTAAAAACAACAAGGGACATTTAAACACTTTGAAAGGTCACAAAACGGATAGTTATTTATCCTTGTCACCTTATGTTCTCTGAGACACTTGTACGTGTTATAAAAGTACTGTATAAAATCTCCATCCTTTGCAACCAGACACTCAAGATTATTCTCACAGTAGTTCTGTTCATATGTCATTATAAGACTAGATAGAAAGGGTATGCAATGTTAAATTTCTTGAAAAGTTTTGTCTTAGTAGAAAAGTAAGAAGGGATGCTCTGTTTATTGATTTATTTAAAAGATTTATTGTTAAGGAATCCAACTTTCTGTTGCATAATCCTTTCAAGTAGTGAAGATGACTGGTGGAGAGTTAGGGCAGGACTAAAAAAATCCCTTAAACAGAAAAAGGTAAGAAAAAGGTAAAGTGAGGTGGACAGTGTAATTTGAAATGCCTAAAAACATTATAGGAACTCTTAGGAATGGAGGGGAGTATTAGTTCAGAGTAAAAGAACATTGGCTTATGGTGGAAATGAATATATCAAAAACTATACATGTGAATATGTGAGATGATTAAAAGTTGATGAAAAGTAGTTTGTTGGGTTGGCCAGAAAGTTTGTTTGGGTTTTTTTGTAACAACTTATGGAAACACCTGAACAAAATTTATAGCCAATCCAATATGATATGGATAATGAGTACCCAACAGAAAAACTAGATTATTTCACTGTTCAAAATATATATCATTTAAATTCATCTGTGATTTGTTTATCCAAGTTATCAATTGCAACATTTGAAATGAATGAGATGTTTAGAACAAAGTGGCGAGGAGGAAAATGCTGTTTTCTTGTTATAATACTGAGGAAGACAATCCTACTTGTATTCAACGCTCTGTGTACTAAGGAAGTTAAATGTCTTGTCAGGTACAGGACAGTACAAATGACTAAGAATTGTGCTTCTTTAAGATAGAAACACTGGGACCAAAATGACATTAATACCCCTTTTAAAATAATGATAAGCAATAAGATTTGTTCAACAGTAAGCACATGTTTTTGTTCAATTCTTTGTTTCCCAAGCATGTAATCATCTACAGAAAAGAATGCCAATCTCTTTGCAATTTGATAAATTGATTTTCTGTTTATAGTGAGTTTGAATCTGAGGGTATAGTACAATTCATAATGCTCCAAAATGCTTCCTTTTCTATTTTATACCATTGGATAAACACACAATTTTGAATTCTTCTTGAGATAACATAAGCAGATCTAAGTTTCAAGTATAAAGAATTAAGAAAACAAACTTTTCAGCAACCACAAAAATTTGATCTCTCTCTCTCTATATATATATATATGTGTGTATGAAATTCAGCAAAATTTAATTCAGTCCTTTTGGGAATAATAAAAATAAATAAATGGAAATTAGTAATTGAAACTACCATTGAACACATATGAGGGACAGAGGATGTAGCAGAAGACCTTGAGAAAGCAAAGAGAGAAATTAAACTTGTTTTAGAACCACTCTCATACTGTACCCAATAGAAAGGATGGCTGTTGTGTTGACACAGCAAGAATCTGCATAGGGTAGAACTATCACCACTAATAAAACCAGAAAGGCTTGAGCATTTAGGCAAACACAAATGCAGAACATCTGTTATTTACAGAAAGTGGTAGAATTGTATAAGCTCATGGGCTTCAGAATTTGTGGGCATGGGAATATATTGACCCCTCATAAGTTTCTCATGAGAAGTTATGCTAAAAAAGAAATTGAGTGTACATTGCACCTAACTGTTCATTTAAAATGCTTAGCAAGACCCTTATATGGCCATTAGTTAGTGTTTTCATTCAGATTGTTGCAGTGTACATAGAAATATTAGAGTCTGTAGGACTGCTTCATGTCTTAGGTACCTGACCTCCATCCTCTTTAAGAGTCTGTGTTCATTAACTTAATTTTTCTGCTACAGATTTTATAGACTCTCAATTGAATATTTTAATACTATTCTATTTTTACTTTTCACTAATGAATCATATGCATGATATACATTTCAAAATATTATAACTTTTCAGATACTATTCATCCGTTTAGTATATGCCACTTTTCATTTCTTTTATTATTGTAGATGCTGACTTAACAATTATGTAAAATACCTTTAGAGGCTTACTATGTACAGGCACCTTATATACATTATTCTTAATTGTCCTGATAACACTACAGGCTAGTATTTTTCTAAGTTTAGAGGTGATTCCTAGCCGGTAAGGGAAATGTATGGAATATCAGGGCCTCAAAGACCCAAGGTTTTACCACACTGTATGTACTGTACTGTTAGGCATGAAGAAAAAACTATTGCATTTTAACAGAGAAGCAAAGCCATTATGTAGGACTAGAATAAAGGATTTATTATGAAAGTTTGACCTTACACAGTGTGTCAGCTGGTCAAACTCTCAATGTAATTACTATTCTGTATCTGTTGTTGGATCTAAAGTCAGCAGTTAGGAAGTTGGGAACAGAAGATGGATGTGAAGTGGGCTTGAACAGAATTAGCTGGAACTCATGAGGACAAGCTAGACTACATTATGATCAACTGGAACCTGCATCTATCTCTTACCACCTCCAAGGCTGCAGTTTCAGTGATGCAGTGATGTGTCCCAGAAGCAGGCACACGTGGCTCAGAAGCTGCAGCTGCACGCAGACCAGGACTGGGAGAAGCTGAAGGAGGAAATCTAAAGGGATCTGGAGGAGCTGCTGGGACAGCTGCAACTTCAAGACAACAAAGTGAATGAGTTAGGTCAGGGATGACTTTGTGAGCTACAGCAAAGCAAGACCTCCCACTCGACCTCTGAACAAAAACGTGGCTATTCTCCTTCCCTTCTGTCTTCCCAGCCTTGTGCATTTTTCTCTGGTAGTCAGTCTTGACCCAGAGACACAGCAGGGGCAGGATTACTGAGAAACACAAATTCCAGTTTAGCTAAATGGACACAGTACAAAACAACTACATTTAGTTGTAGACATGACCAGTTTTCTTGTAAGAAAATTATATGGAAATATGTTAAAGAAATGATACCTTGAACTTTTGCATTTATTTTTCCCTATTAACTACATGATTATGTCTCAGTCTATCAGGCAAACAGCTGTGTATAGTGATATTTTCCAGCAGAGGAAGAGAAAGATGCAGTTTTGTTTACTATATATATACACTATCTTTTATATTTTATGTAGGGAAAGTCAAAACGATAAAATTCATTGACTAACGTTTTGAATCATTGAAAATTCTATTTGAAATATTTTGTAACTCCAACTAGAGTTATCTATAATTCTAATAAGTTCTGCATGAATGGAGAAAATGATAATATCATTAGAGACAAGAGATTGAGCTGTAGTTCTACTTTGTGGTTGCAGTTTCCAAATATAAGCAGGAAATTTTTGTAGGAGTCAAAATGCCCTAATAACATTTAGAAATGATACTTTAATACAAAGAAATGCACCTAATAGCTTTTAAAGAAAGGGATATAAGGTGTCTTTACACAGGAACCCTGCTTTATCATATAGATAAAGGAGTTAAGATTAAAACTACAAAATTTCAGTATGCCAGATGTTTGTATGGACATGGAAAAAGTTGGCTCAGAGCATATGTAGCATTTGTATGGATCAAATCCAGAGATGGTAACAACTGCTGTGTGTCTCTTGCATGCATGTAATAGCATACTTTAAGATACCCTATTACAAGATATTCTGCAGTGTCTTAGGACATCATAGCTATCTAAAGGGATAATTCTTTTTGTAAATATGAAAATCTTGTTGATGAAACTGTAGAAAAGATAGATAAACAAGAAAAAGTTTCTGGTAGTATTAGTTAAGAGATATGAAGCAACAATTAGAACTGGACATGGAACAAGAGACTAGTTCCAAATCGGGAAAGGAGTACATCAAGGCTGTATATTGTCACCTTGCTTATTGAACTTCTATGCAGAGTACATCATGAGANACCCAGGGATCGAACCTGGGTCTCCCGCATTGGAGGCAGACGCTTTAACCTCTGAGCCACCAGGGAAGCTGGTGAATTACCGAATGGATTAGTTAATCAGCTGGAAGGTCTAATGAAGCAGAAAGAGCCGCTGGTGTCTGGGTGGCACTCCTGGCTAAGTGGCAGGAGGGCAAGCGGAGAGAACGAAACCCACGAAGCATAGATGCGCCTGTGGGTATCACTGAATCACTTCGCTGTGCACCTGAAACGGACACTGTTGATCAACTCCACTCCAATACCAAATGAAAATTTAAAAAAGAGAAAGAGATGCATGAANAGGAGGGCAAGCGGAGAGAACGAAACCCACGAAGCATAGATGCGCCTGTGGGTATCACTGAATCACTTCGCTGTGCACCTGAAACGGACACTGTTGATCAACTCCACTCCAATACCAAATGAAAATTTAAAAAAGAGAAAGAGATGCATGAACACTTAAAGACAACTCCACCTACTGCCCTGAAAGGCAGTGTAAAATCGCCTGGCTGGAAGCTGGTCTCTGCACCAGGTCAGAGGTAACGGACCCAACCAGTCTCCTTGAGGTTGGGTGGCTCCAGGCGGAGCAGGGACTCAAGCAGCTCCTCGTTCAGACTCTCCTGTCCTTGGAGCACACTCTCTGGGAGGCCACTGGGGGCCCGTCTTCTGCCCTGCATCAGCATCACTTCGGCTCTTCATTCTCCAAGTAGAACCAGCATCGCAGGGGTGCAGACTCAGTTACTGGGGGGGACGAGCGGCTGAAGCTTCTCAGAGGGCATCTGGAAGGATCTCTACTGCTGACCCAAAACACTGCAAACCCAGGTTCCCTGGTAGGGAAAGTCACCTCCTGGATTCCAGGGTATTTCTACCTTGTGAGCAGGGACGGGTTGTTTCCAGATGCAGAGGGGACTTACATGGCACCAGTGTAAGGATGCTGTAAAGGGTGCCTTTCATAGACGGCCTCAAACAATGGAGATTCTGTTAGGAGGCCAGGAGTCCTTAATCAAGGTGCCATAGGATCACACTCCCTCTGACAGCTCTGAGGAAGGATTCTTCCTTGCCTCTTCCAGAGTCTGGGGGCTCCTGGCAATCTGTGGGGTTCCTTGGCTCACAGGTACATCACCCCAACAGCCATCTCATCATTACGTCCCTCTCCCCTCTGTGTGCTTGTCTCTGTGTGTTCTTGTCTCAGTAAGACATCAGCTTTAGAACCTACCCCTCTCCGGGATGACTTCAGCTAATTGCATCTGTATGACAGGTGTATTACAGCAGTATTTCCAAACACTGCTACATTCTGGGGTTCTGAGTGGACATGGTTTTATAGGGGATGCTATTCACCCCACTACAAATGAAAACAGGTGTTTTCTGCCTTAACATTGGCAGTGAAATATGCAGAATATATACTTCCACTACTTCTACTATATATATATACATACATATATACACTTATACTACACACACACACACACACACACACACACACACACACGGTAGGAGACTGTATTCCCCCACAAATGCACAAGGCCACACTGTTTTCAAAGTCTAACTTAGATTTTTCTGATCAATAAACTCTCACTGTATAAATCTCATAGAGACACCCTGATTCCCTAACTTCAGCGTGGATGCTGAAATTATGCTGAATGTCAAAATTACATCAAACAACTGCACTTATTTCCACCAGAAAAATTTGATTATTTCACTTTGATTTACATGGCATTCCCCCCACCCTGCATACACGCCGACTTTGAAATCCCCTTCAGCACTGGACAGTGAGAAGCAGGCTGTGTGTTCGCTGGGAAAGAGAGCTTTCATTACATTTGATACTGTATTTTTCTCTCCTTGATTTGAATGTTATAATTGGATTGGCGAGATATTTATTAAGCACTCTGTGTGTTTTTTTTCTCTCCCCCAACTGCTTGGAGGGTGTCCCTTAATTTGCTTCTGTCTTTGGACTTCTGAGAACTGGCTGTGAGGTATTATTCCCAACAAAACTCATTTCTTTCAAACATTTATTTAAGGGTATCATTTTCTTAATCATTCTGAGGATAATTCAAAATAATTGCCATCACCACTGCAATTTTTAACTTCAGTGAAAAGTGTGTCACTGACTCTCCCGCTGGTTCCTCACCCAAGAGCCCCTCGGTCGTAAGTACCAAACTCGCTCAGACAAGACACGCGGGAGGAGCAGCACCAGGCCCCGGGGCGGCAGGGGGTCCGCCGGCCCTGCTGCCGACCCATCAACGGCAGGTCTGCTGGACTTGGTCTCCCCACCGCTGGGCAAGAGGGCTATTCTTCACGAGTAGCTTCAAAGCATTTATGTTCTGCTCCATTTTAAAAACAACACAAGGGACTTCTCCAGTGGTCCAGTGGCTAAGACTCTGTGTTCCCAAAGCAGGGGGCGTGGGCTCGGTCCCCAGTCAGGGAAGGAGATCCTAGGCCACAACTAAGAATCTGCTGGCTGCGGCTAAAGACCCCACATGCACCACGAAGATCCAAGACCCCGCGTGCCACAGCTAGGACCCAGTGCAGCCACATCTACGAATGAATAAATTAAAAAGAACAACCTGATTAATTTCATCAAATTAGATAACGTGTATAGGTGTGATGTGTGTGTAACTGAATCTCTTTGCTGAACGGCAGAAGTTAACACAACACTGAAAATCACTAGACTTCATTAAAACTTTTNATTGAGGGCAGGAGGAGAAGAGGATGACAGAGGATGAGATGGTTGGATGGCATCACTGACTCAATGGACAAGAGCTTGGGTAAAATCCGGGAGTTGGTGATAGACAGGGAGGCCTGGAGTGCTGTAGTTCATGGGATCGCAGGGAGTCAGACACAACTGAGTGACTGAACTAAACTGAATCTATTTTGGGCAACAAATTACTCTAAAATTTTCCAGCTTAATACAACACACATTATGTCAGCATTTCTGTGGGTCATAAATCTGGGCAGGATTTAGCTGAGTTCTCTGCTTCATTGTTTCTCAGAAGGCTGTAATCAAGGTGTTGGGTCAGGTCTGTATTCCCATCTGAAGTCTCTACTGAGAAAGGATCTGTTTCATACTCACTCCGTGGCTGTAGCAGGCCATTGAATGGAGGCTGCTCTCTTTTCTTTACCACGTGGTCTTCTCCCACAAATGACATGCTTCCTTAAAGTATGCAAGCTAAGAAAGTGATGGAGTCTACCAGCGAGATGGAAATTATAAACTCTTCCAACTTATTCACAGATGTTACAGCCCCTGAACAACGCTGTTTTCCAGTTTCTGAAAAGAACTAATTATATTAATATTAGAAGACAGGGGCCATTGAACTGCTTTGGAGGTTCTCTACCACCATCAATTCTCAGTCCGCTTTTATCCAGAGACAAGCGCCCCTGGGAAATGTAGCTTATCCCAGAGGAGTTACTACTTTATAAAGCCATAACAGGCTCTGTCTTCTAATGAAAATTTCCTATCTCATTGGCTTACGTCAATAAAGACTTATTTTTTGTTTTTGATCTCTTGTCAGAATGATGCAGTCATTGGAGCAGGGGCTCTGGTGCCAGGATCCTTCCACCCAGTTGCTTCATGAGTGGATATTCATGACTACCCAGAGGTAATGAATTTTGTTTTCTGAAAGATGTCTTTGCAACTCTATTCTTATTTTCTCTCTCTTTACCCCTACCCCATTCCTCCCTTCTTCTCAACACAAAAACACACAAACACGAATATGTATATTCTATGTGGTATTCTATGATTTTTTAAACCTATTTAACAGCATTATTAAGATATTACTGAAATCTTTCTGTGGATACTCACATACATCTATGGTACAATCAGAAATGTTTAAATATTTAATTCTATGTTTTTTAGTAGTTTCTGTCATTGTACATTTAGGCTGCCTCCTTATTCCATTAGTTTAACTGCTAGAAGTGGAATTGCTGAGTAAAGAGTTTAAATATTTTTAAGCTTTCAGTGGAAGTTATAAAAAATATTATCAATTTACATTAATATTAGTGACACATGATTGCTCATCTATGCCAATGATGGGGATTAAGTTATTTTAAATACTTTCAAACTTGTATTGAAAAGCATCTCTTAATTTTCATTTTTTTTAAATGTAGCAAAAGTTTTTTTTTTTTTGAGCGGGAGATGTTATATACTTACTTGTCAATGCATATCCTTTATCACATATTTATTGGAAAAAGTGTTTCATAATTTTCGAGTGCTTCTTATATTAACAACAATAGTTTTCATGCATATATTTTAAAAGTAATTAATAACCTTTTGATCGTAAGAACCTCTAGTTGGTCCTTATAAACATACTGGTAAGAATATTACTTGTTTTGAAATTTGTAGGTTCTTTTGGAGTAACATAAGTTTTGTGTCATGTGTTAATGATTGAAATGAATTCCCTTAGTTATACCTGTCAAAATTTCATATGGATTGTAGTAATCTTAAATCTAGACTTTGGAAAGTTAATAATTGGAAAATACTATTTAGCAGCACTTTTTTTGCCACCCTAAATGTAGAATTGATGAGCCATTTCATTAAAGGACTCTCTACCACCCCCAATTTATCTGTCCTTTACTTTAAAAATGATTTTATTTTTTACTGAAGAATTTATTTACAGGGCAACAATGGAGAAACAGACATAGAGAATAGACTTATGGACTTGAGAGGGTGAGATGTATGGAAAGAGTAAAATGGAAACTTACATTACCATATGTAAAATAGATAGCCAATGGATTTTCTGTATGGCTCAGAAAACTCAAATAGAAGCTCTATATCAACCTAGAGGGGTGGGATGGGGAGGGAGAAGGGAGGGGAGTTCAAAAGGGAGGGGATATATGTGTACTTATGGCTGATTCATGTTGAAGTTGACAGAAAATAGCAAAATTCTGTAAAGCAATTATCCTTCAATAAAAAATAAATTGATTTTTAAAAATGATTTTATTTTGAAAAATTGTTTCAGGGAAGAGGTGCAAAGACTGTACAGACATTTCCTATATACGTGTCACCCAACTTCCTCTCATTTTAACATTTATTATATATATATCCATAGTTCAATTATTAAAACTAAGATCTTAACATTGGTTAAAACTAGTTCCTCTTTTCTCTCTTTCTCTGTTAGAAGTGAAACACTAACTTGAGTTCATTCTCATGGTGAAAGAAATTAAGATCTCCTCCTGTAGAGAGGAGTATCAAAGTATTTGTAGGCATATCTTAAAACCAACAGAGTAGTGAATACTTTGCAACATTGTGATTATTTCTCTTTAAGCCATCGTTCAGTACTTGTAGCAATCCTTGGGAGATTATTTCTTTCCCAATTATTATTGTGATATTCTAGTGATGATTCCCTATTTTCCTCATTTATTCTGTGTTCATTAATTAGAAGTCTTCTTTAAGGAAAACATCACTTTACCCTCTATTCACTTATTTATGCAGTCATTTATATTAACATGGAATTATAAATTTTTTTCTTTGCATTGTAACCAATAGTGTCATTATTTTGTTGCTCAAATTATTTTAGCTTTGACCCTGAGTGTTCTTCCTGGTTGGCTTCTATGTCCTTTTGACATAACTCTGTCTTTAAAAAAATTTTTAGCACGTTTTTATTTTTAGGCATCACAGAATGCTCCAGGTTCATCTTGAAAAAATTTTTTATAGTATTTATATGAATTTTTAAATTAGTCTTTTCATTAAAAGTTTTCATTTTTCAATTAATGTATAGTATAATATGTTTATCTCAGGTGTACAACATGGTTTGATATTTGTAATTGCAAATTATCACCACAAGTCTAGTTAACATCTGTCCTGGTATATAGTAACAATTTTTTTTTTCTTGTGGTGAGAACTTTAAAGATTTACTTTTAGCAGTTTTCAAATATACAAAAAAGTATTATTAACTATAGTCACTGTGTCGAACATTACATCCCAGTGACTTATTTAGTAACCCAAAGCTTGAACTTTTGACCTCCTTCAACCTTTTCCCTGGTCACCTCTACCCTACACCTTTGTTTGCTTTATTTTGTTTTTAATTTAATTTTTATTGAAGTATAGTTGATTTATAATGCTGTGCTAATTTCTGCTGTATATCAAAGTGACTTAGTTATACATATATATACATGAAAAGATGCTCAACATTGCTAATTATTAGAGAAATGGAAATCAAAACTACAATGAGCTATCACCTCACATTGGTCAGAATGACCATCATTAAAAACACTATAAACAATAAATGCCGGAGAGGGTGTGGAGAAAAGAAAACCCTCATACACTGTCTCTGGGAATGTAAGTTGGTCCAATCACTATGGAAAACAGTTTGGAGGTTCCTCAGAAAACTAAAAATATAATTATGATATGACCCAGTAATCCCAATTTTGAGCATATATCCAGGCAAAACTATAATTCAAAAAGATATATGCACTGCTGTGCTAATAGCAGCCCTATTCACAATAGCATGCCATGCATGGAAACAACCTCAGTTCAGTTCAATTCACTCCCTCAGTCATGTCTGACTCTTTGTGACCCCATGAACCACAGCACACCAGGCCTCCCTGTCCATCACCAACTCCTGGAGTTTACTCAAACTCACGTTCATTGAGTCGGTGATGCCATCCAACCATCTCACCCTCTGTCATCCCCTTCTCCTCCTGCCCTCAATCTTTCCCAGCATCAGGGTCTTTTCAACTGAGTCAGTTTTTCACATCAGGTGGAAACAACCTACATGTCCATCAACAGGTGAATGGATGAAGAAGATATAGTTTATATATATATGTAACACAGTATCTTTTCATGTGCCTACTGGCCATCTGTATGTCTTCTCTGGAGAAATATTTATTAGGGTCTTTGCCCATTTTTTGATTGTGCTGTTTGTTTTGTTATTGTTCAGTTGTTTGAGCTATTTATATATTTTGGAGATTAAGCTTTTGTCTGTCACATCATTTGCAAATATTTTCTCCCATTCTGTAGGTTGTCTTTTTGTTTTTGTTTGGTTGGTTGGTCTCCTTTGCTGGGCAAAAAGCTTAAGTTTTGTTTACGTGCCATTTGCTTTTGTTTTTGTTTCCACTGGGAGACTGACCTAAGAATACATTGGTACAATTTATGTCAGAGAATGTTTTGCCTATGCTCTCTTCTAGTTTTACAGCACCATGTCTCACTTTAGCATTCTGCATATAAAGGAGATCATATGGTCATATGGTATTTTTCTTTCTTGGGCTCACTCATCTTACTTAACATAATGACCTCAAGATACATCCTTGTTATCACAGATTACAAGATTTTATTATTTTTCATGGTTGAATTATACTCCATTACTTATGTATACCACATTTTGCTTATCTATCTATCTTTTAATGGTCCTTTAGGTTGTTTCCAGACTCATATTTTCTCTTTCTTAGGCCTAGAATCAGCCTTTTCCTGGAGAATGATAGAGATAATGGTCTGGATACTAATTGTGCTTCTTGCTACTAGGGCTTTACTTTTAGATCTCCTCAGCAGATAGAGGTAGCAATATGCATGCATGTATGTATGTTAACCCACTCGTACACACATTATTTATACAGTTTTATCTATTGTATGGGCTTTCCTGTTGGCTCAGATGCTAAAGAATCTGCCTGCAACGTGGAAGACGTGTTCAGATTGCTTACTTATGTACTCCTCTATATTAGTTTCCTAGGGTTTCTGTAACAAAAGTACCCAAAAGTGGTTGGCTTAAAAAGATAAATATAGTCTCTCATAACTCTGGAGGCTAAAAGTCTAAAAACAAAGTTGGTTTCTTCTAGAGACTCTAAGGGACAGTCTGCTCTGAGTTTTTGATGTTTGCAGTAATCCTCAGTGTTCTTGGACTTGCAGATGAGTAATTCCAGTCTCTGCCTTCAACACCCCTTGATTTTTCTCCTTGTATGTTTCTGTCCAAATGTTCCTCTTCTTACAGGGACATCAACCACTGGGGCCTGCTCTAATTCAGTACTACCTTATTTAACTTGATTATATCTTCAAAGAATTAATTTCCAAATAAGGTTACTTTTACACATTCTAAGTAGACCTGCATTTAGCGGGGAATCTCTCCAACCCAGTGAGAAACAAAGTAACCTACAGGTGTATAGTGTTTGCATACAATCCTTTGTGTTGTTAACCTTAGTAAATTTATCAAATTACGGTCTTACAGGGTTCCTGTACCAGTTCTTTAGTGTCTTTTATGTCTCACATGTATAAAAAAGATTCATTTGTCACAGTTTGCATTGGATTAGGCACTTGTCCACAGTGTACAGTTCTGTGGACAAGTGCCTAATCCAGTATCTACTACCATCACCATTCAAAACAAGTCCACAGTCCTAACATTTCCTTTTCTGCTCTTTTGTTCTTAGTGCCTCTCCCCCAAATTTCTGATAATGACTAATCTGTTTCCTATTACTATAAAGTGACCTTTCCAAGTCTAATGTATGTGGAATCATACACCATGCATTGTTTTTGGGGTGAGTGCATTCTTTTAATTAGAAATATAAGATATATCCATTTATTCCATAAACCATAGAGTTTTTCATTTTTATTGCTGTGCAGTATTCTGTTATATGGATTTGCTGATTTATTTATCTGTTTTTTTGTTTAAGAAAATCTGGGTTATTTCAAATTTTGGCAATTATGAGTAGAACTGCTATACATATTAATGAACAAATTTTTATATAAGGTGTTTTCAATTTATTTTAGTAAATACCTAGGGGTGGGACTGTTGGTCTTGTTTTTAAGATTCCTGTCTAGATATCCTTCATTCTGGTAATTTTCTCCAGGCATATACAAAACTAATTACAATTAACACCACTTTTGTGAGGCAGTGGTCAGAAATCTGGTCTGAAGCCTCTTGTTTCAGAGTGATAAAACTTGGAAAGAATTATTCTTTCCACTAAAAATCCATTTGAATCAAAATTACGACAAAACTGTTACTCCCTCATTGACCTTACTAGTAAAGAGGAGGATGGAGATGGGCATTATTAAAAAAAAAAAGAGTAGTATGAGAATTTCTTATTAGTAATATCTTTTATGTTTTATTTCATAAGAAAAGATGTACCCGAGCATATTCTGTTGCACTACAGCTTAAAGTTTAAACCTTATTATTAGAAAATGCATGCTATTTATTAAAAATACAATTCATTTGTTAAAAATGAATACTGAACCTCAGTGTAAGTAATTTATTTTGACAGTTTATTAGAGGGCTACATTCTAGAACTTATTTGTTATGAGGTTTTTATAGAGAGTATTACTGTGGAAAGTCTCAAATCCAGGTTGATCTGGTTGACTTCACATGTGCATTTGGCATAAGAAACCAGGATTTGGTGCCAAATCTCCTAAGTCTCTTTTTCTTTTTTCCCTCTTTTCATCTCTCGCTCTTCCCTTCCTCTCCTATCCCCTTCTTTATTTTAATTTGTCCCTCCCTCCCTCTCACTTCCCTCTCTTTTTTCTTATTTTTAACCTATGTATATATATATATATATACATACATATCACTCACTGTGTTACAAGAGCACAGTTCCGTTCAGTCAATCAGTCATGTCCGAATCTTTGCAACCTCAAGGACTGAAGCATACCAGGCTTCCCTGTCTGTTCCAATTCTTGGAGTTACTCAGACTCATGCCCATTGAGTCAGTGATGATATCCAGCCATTTCAACCTCTGTCGTCCTCGTCACCTCCTGCCCTCAATCTTTCCAGGCATCAGGGTCTTTTCAAATGAGTCAGCTCTTTGCATCAGGTGGCCA
>SJYV01007839.1:0-32362 GCA_006410875.1 Neotragus pygmaeus | reverse complement strand
TCGTTTCATATATGATATTATACATGTTTCAATCCCATTCTCCCAAATCATCCCACCCTCTCCCTCTCCTACAGAGTCCAACAGACTGTTCTATACATCTGTGTCTCTTTTGCTGTCTCGCATACAGGGTTATTGTTACCATCTTTCTAAATTTCATATATATGCATTAGTATATTGTATTGGTGTTTTTCTTTTTGGCTTACTCCACTCTATAATAGGCTCCAGTTTCATCCACCTCATTGAACTGATTCAAATGTATTCTTTTTAATGGCTGAGCAATACTCCATTGTGTATATGTACCAAAGCTTTCTTATCTATTCGTCTGCTGATGGACATCTAGGTTGATTCCATGTCCTGGCTATTATAAACAGTGCTGCGATGAACATTGGGNGGGGACACGGGGGACACTTTGGTGGTGGGCACTTTGGTGGCTGGCACTTTTCAGAGTACCGCTGCAGCAGCCTCTTTAAACAGCTGGGCTGGCATTTCGTTTCACACTTTTGTTCACACCCGGGATCACCTTGCTTGGGCTCACTCTTGGGTTCACCAGGTTTATTTTTATCATCATCACTCGACATTCCTTCTTGATTCTCTGAGCCCTGTAAAGAAATACATGACAGGCTGTTTGTGGGAGACCATATTGCAAGGTGGGAGGGGGGCCTCCTGCTCCTCACACGTCCTGCCCTGTGCCCAGCCTTTTTCTTAAGCAAGCCTTTCCTGGGACATGTTCAAGCTCTAGACCAAATTCTTATCTAAGGGTTGTCTTCTTCTCCTTGCAGTGCACTAGTGACAACATTTCTTGATCTCGTAACCCTTACTTTGCTTTCTCTGCATTTATCCTTGTCTTCATTCCATAGCCCTTAGAGCAGGAGTTCTTAACCTAGGGTCCTGGGACCCTGCCCAAACCCAACATAAGAACCATACTTAGCCATATATTTACCAGTGTAATCAGTATCTTCCATAACCCCATGTATTTTATTTCATTCATTTAAAAACATTATTCCGAGGAGTCCATACGTTTGGAAGCCCACATTTCTAAAAGCATCCATGACATGACAACAGAGGTAAAGAACTCCTGTAAGAACACCTCCACATCCCTCTGGAAATTGAATGGGAGGCTATATTAGTGGGCTTAGTGACCTAGGGCACTTATTTCAATTCTATGTCCTGTCTAAGCCCTCAAAACCTTAAGAATTGATTTTTTAAAAAAAATTTCGGGAATGAGGATGGAAAGAGTTGAATCCCTACTATGGCTGGGCTCCCATAGACCACTCTGGAAATTCCTTTTCTAGTTGATTAGGGGGAGGGAAGAAGTTAAGAGAAGAGGAGATAAACTGGGAACTTCTAGTTTCTCTGAAAATATGAGTGCCGGAGCCACAAAACATGATTTTCAGGAGGAATTCCTTCTCCCCCTCTGTTAAATTTTGCCCTGAGCTAAGTCTTCCTCTATAGACTGTTTGACTTGTAGATATGGACAGAGCTCTTAAATCTCTAACAATACTTGCAAGCTGGATCAACTTTGCACATCTTGGATTTCGTTTAACAGCATAAATATAATGTTTAAATCTTCGTTTGTTTTAAAGTCAGTATGACATTTGGAAGAGACAGATAATTACATTGAACTCCAAAATGGTTAAGAATCACTCTTGCAAATGAATTGTAGCTAGCTCTTGCTACTGAGAATGAGAGGAAACTTTCACCCAAACATAGCTGTCATTTCAACCTGGTTCAGTGCCTGGGCTGTGGTGGGTCATTCCCCAGAAAGGAGAGGTAAAAGATGGGGCATTTCCAGTTGTTAAGGAGAGGTAAAAGATGGGGCATTTCCAGTTGTTGACGTGCAACTCACCCCTTTGTGTTGTTCCTGAAGCTGACAAGTAGTCGAGTGAGGTGGATGTTGTGGCTGTGCCCGGGAAGGTGAATTTTCCCCTCTGGTTCCTCTGCCCAGCTCTGAGGAAGCTGGAAGAGGAGACAAGGAGATAGCCACTTGTGACCTCATTGCTACATCATCAAGTAGTGATTGTTGTATGGCTCCAGAGCTCCCAACTCAACTCAAGTCTTTGAACATGAGACTAGGCTATGATCAATACCTCCTTTGCTCTCTTGTCCTCTCCCCAACTCTCAAGATTCGTGCTGGTGAAATCAGGCTATGGTGAAGGGTACTGAACTCCAAGGACAGGGAACCTTATTGTTGCTGGCGGCAGCAAAGCTCTGTTGGCCCCTGGTCTCTCTTTCCTCCCCTAGCCTCCCAAATCTTAACTCCTTTGAACTTGACTGTTATCTTTCTAGGAGAGCTTCCCAGGACTTAGCACAGCTGTTTAGACTCTCCTGTCCTCCCTATGTTTTTAGCATGAGATTCTGAAATATATTTTTAAAGCTCTATACTCCCTGGTTCAAATTCAAGGATTACCTTAGCACGTTTTCCTCAGTATCTCTTCCTGAAATTCAGTTTTCTGGATTCTGTGATTTATTTTTTTTAAATCAAGAAGTGGTCACCCCTTGAAATCTAAGGTAAATCCTACCTATTCTAAAAAAATTGAGTCTGATGCCCCTGACCAGTTCTGACCTGTTGGGTTAAGCCCCGTTCCAGTGCTAGAGTGGAGAAGGTTGCCTCTAAGAGATTCTTTCCTTGGTTTTTCAAAGACCTGGCCAGAGGGTCTTTATGGTTGCAATAGGGGTGTGTCTAGGGTAGTAATAGGATTAATAAGAAAGGCAACTAGGGCTCAGACACACATGATGCCTTGAACCCTCGTCCAGAAATTCATCTCGGCATTTACTGATCAAAGGACATCATCATTCACAATTTTGGTTAAAATTGTGATATGATCATGCCTAAGGTGTTGAAAGATATTTCTGACAGCAAAGTGTAGGGTGCATTGGGGAATGGAGTGGTGGAGTGAAAGTTGAACTAGATTGTTTCAAAGAAATCAGAAAAATTTCCAGGTCTGAAGGAAGGCTGTGGCAGTGTGGAAGAAAGAGTGTGCCAATGAGACAGACATCATCAGAGAGGCAAATTTATGGGATTTGTTAGCGGAAAGCTAAGAAGAAAATTAAAAAAGAGGACTCCTCGGTGCTCCCATCGTTAATGTGTGCAGTGCATGCTCAGTCATGTTTGGCTCCTTGTGATTCCATGGACTGTAGCCTGCCAGGCTCCTCTGTCAATGGGATTCCCCATAGCATGAAACATGGAGTGGGCTGCCATACCTTTCTTCAGGGGACCTTCCCAACTCAGGGATCAAACCTAGGTCTCCTGCATTGCAGACAGTCTCTTTAGCACTGAGCCACCAGGGAAGTTCTATCGTTAATGGGCAGTGAGGAAACATAAGAAGTTTGTGTTGGAAGAAAATGAGTTTGAATCTAAGAGTTTTGTGTTTGCAGTAGAGCATCTTGAATGGTTATTGGAAAGATGGCTCTGACTCTTGTGCTGCTGGGCAGACCTGAGATCTTGAGTTCACTTCAGCCCAATATATGTTTACTGAGTGGATGAGAGTGAGCTGGTCCAGAAAGAGAGGACTAGGGGAGAGAAGAGTAAAGATACTGGGGAGGATGGGGAGTCCCAGTGCAGGGTTTATTTGGTATTCACAGTGGATAAGGAATGTCATAAAACCCAGATGAACGTAAATGGAAGTCCACGGTGGGCCAGAATTGAGCCCCCCTTGCCCCTGGGATAATTGGTGTTAGATGCATTGTCTTGGTGTAGCCCAATCTTCATTTTCTTACCTCCATCAGTTCAAGAGCTCCATCTCTTCAAAGCTATTGAAAAGCAGCTGTTACACCCATCTCAAGAATCCCAGCTCCACCTGCTGTTCAGCTCGGGACCAGAGCTAGCAGGTAGATATGGAGGAGCCAGTCATTTGTGACAGTGATGAGAGAAGGTGTAATGATTTTTACTGGCTGTTGTCATCTTCTGCTCTCTTCTTTTTCCTCTTTCCTATTTCTTAAGAAATTCACTTCAGTTCAGTTCAGTCGCTCAGTCATGTCCGACTCTTTGCGATCCCATGAATCGCAGCACGCCAGGCCNTGGAAAACTCAGCAGTGGCCACAGGACTGGAAAAGGTCAGTTTTCACTCCAATCCCAAAGAAGGGCAATGTCAAAGAATGTTCAAACTACTGCACAACTGCTCTCATTTTGCATGCTAGCAAGATCACGCTCAAAATCCTCCATGCTAGACTTCAACTGTATGGTCTATTATGTGGCCAATTAAAAAATGTTTGTGTATGTTCAAACAGAATGTATATTCTTAACTATGTCTGTTAGATCAGTTTATGCTGTTCAAATCAACTACATATTTACTTTTTTTTTGCTTACTAGGACACTAACCTGAAACATGAATATGTCTTTGTTACTCTTTATTTTTAATTTGACATTAAAATTTCTTCAGTTACAGTGTTCAGATACTTTGTTTCATCTATTTTGGGGCTAACTTATTAGGCACATGTAAGTTTGATTTGAACTGTTTGCAGTTGTATAGTGACTTTTTAATGTCTAATAATGCTTTTTAAAGAAAATATAGTCATTATAATTTTATTTTTATAATATTATGTCTAGCAATACTATAACTAGCCTGACTTTTTCTTGTTTAATATTTGCTGGATATATCTTTTGTTTCAATTTTTCAGAGTCTCATTTCTTTAGATAAATCCATCATATAATTGGATTTTTAAAATGATATCCATAATAACCTTTGTTACTACCAAAGTTAGTCCATTTACATTTATTATAATTGTTTTCCATCCTTTTATTTCTTTTTATCTTCATGCTTTATTCCAGCAGCTCTAATGTGCATTTTATTGTTTTTTTTTTCCCTTTGGCTGCATCTAATTTGGTATTTCATTCATCCCCTGAATTTTCCATTTCAACATGTTTTGCAATTTCAAATATTCTACTTAGTTGTTACTCAAAATCTACCTATTTATTTTTTTATACTCTTTTTATATTTTCTCACATTTATCATTGCCTTTCATATTTACTGAAACATTTTATTTGGAGTAATTTCATATTCCATCTTTGACAGTTCCCATATTCTAAACATTTGATAACCAAATATGTGTTGTCTGCTAATTTTCTGCTATGTTTACTTGTTTGTATGTTTCATGATCTCTAAGTGTAAGTTCGTATTTGTATAAAAATTATCCATAAGGTTAATGGTGGACTGCTTAAAAAGTGTTCTTTCCCCTAGAGAGATTTTCAGTTGTTTTTGCTGTAATCTGAAGGGTGTTAATAACTTAATACTTAAGGCAGAGACTTCAGAATCAGATCCTCTACTTTGAAACTTTCTCTAGCAAGCTCTTAGTCTCTGCATCATATTGCTTTTATCAGTATTTTCTCTCAGAATAACTCGTTTTCTTACTGTTCCTTGCTTGCCGTTTAGGATTTAGCACATGATATAAATCATACGGGGATTCCCTTGTAGTTCAACTGGTAAAAAATCCGCCTGTGATGCGGGAGACCTGGGTTTGATCCCTGGGCTGGGAAAATCCCCTGGCGAAGGGAAAGGCTACCCACTCCAGTATTCTGGCCTGGAGAATTCCATGGACTGTATAGTTCATGGGGGTCACAAAGAGTTGGAGATGACTGAATGACTTTCCCTCATATGATATAATTGTTTATATGTATGTATGCATGCATTATTAGGTATGAGATGAGGGAGAGAATATATCTTAGGTTTTGGAGGTGTGGGGTTTTGATAGTTCTCATACATCATGAGCTCAGTATTCATTTAAAAAGTATTTTTTATTACTGGATGTGTTTCTTTGTGGTAAAAGGACTGTCTAGAAGTTAATCTTCCACAAATGTGGAAGTAGGCACCTGCCACTGTAATTTTTACAACAGACCTCATCTTTTCTCCTTGCAAGCTACTCTCTAACTTTGTAGATATATTCTATATAATTAGATATATTTATATATCTAGATGCATTGTTCTATATATCTAGGCTTCCCTGGTGGTGCTGTGGTGAAGAGCCTGCCTGCCATGCAGGAGATGTAAGAGACATATGTTGATCCCTGAGTCAGGAAGATCCCCTGGAGGAGGGTACTGCAATCCACTCCAGTATTCTTGCCTGGAGAACTCCATGGACAGAGGAGCCTGGCAGGCTATAGTCCATATGGTCGCAAAGAGTTGAACACAACTGAAGTGACTTGGTACTCAGATACATATGTTCTGTATTTCTTAGATTATCCTTGCCTTGTTTTCACATATTTATACTAAAAGTTAAGTATGAATATATTTGCTATATTTTTCTATTTTAAAAAATGATTAAAGCTAAATTTTGGGTTATTCACTCCCCATTCATTTTTTGCAGTTTTCAGCTACTCCTGTGTACATAAATCATACTGATGTCTAGAAACATAGACCATGCAAATCAAAGTATTCCTGTTATCCTTTAAATCAAGAGTAGCAGTGATTATAATGGTAGCTGATGTATTTGAGTGCCTATGTATCAAACACTACACTAAGGTTTAACATGATTATACTCATTTAATCTTTACAACAAACCTATGAAGACCTATTATTCCAATTTTATACATGAGGATAAATAATTTACCCAAGGCTTCACAACTTGTATTAACCCAAGTTTTAGTATTTTAGTTTCCCTTCTAAAATATGTGGAAAAAATAACAAACTAAGAATAGTTCTTAATAACAAATACCAGATACTGGCAAAAGTTTCCTGCTTATATCTCCTTTTGCAAGTATTGTTGTCTTAGCCTCTGGGCATATTTTACGAAGTAAGTTAAAAATTGTTATTCTTCAAGACGATAGATTGGTGACTTTGTGCAGCTTCTTGCACTTTCAGACACAGGGAACCTGTGTCACATTTGGGCTGTGCTAGTTTATTCTGTTAGTATCTCTGCCCAGTTTTAGAGAGCCCTGAATCAGAATGAGTAAATCTAGGCGTAAACTCTCTATAAGGCTATACATTCACTTTGATTTTTGTTAGTCTTGTTTATCTAATGGACATGCTTGAGCTTGATCTTTAATCATATGCAATGCTTATTTTTCCAGATATGTCATGTGACTAAGATGTTCAACTTAGAATATATCCATCTTAAGCTGGAAAGAGTTGCCATTTCTTCCTCCAGGGGATCTTCCTGACCTAGGAATTGAACCTGGGTCTCTTGTATCACAGGCAGATTCTTTACCATCTGAGCTATAGGAAGTCCCGCCCATCTTTGAGCATGAAGCAAAGTTTGGGTGGTAATGGAGTCAATGAAAAGAGTGAAAAGTTAAAGTATTAGTCACTCAGTCATGTCCGACCCTTTGCTACTCCATGGGCAATAGCTTGCCAGGCTTCTCTGTCCATGGAATTCTCCAGGCAAGAATACTGGAGTGAGTATATTCCCTTCTCCAGGAGATCTTCCCAACTCAGGGATTGCACCCATGTCTCCCACATGGCAAGCAGATTCTTTATGGTCTGAGCCACCATGGGAACTCAATGGAGTCAATATTGTATTTCAAGTACCCAGCACTATAAATGAATAGTACACTGGAACTGACCACTAGGCAAATTGAAAATACTAGTGAAGGCAAGGGAACAGCACATATTCTTAAAAAGCAATGTGTACAGTTTAACTTATTTTGACAAAGGAGAAATATGAAATTCACTAAAAATTGCCCATACAGTATGAATTTAAAAATCTTAAGGAAAATAATAATTCTCTCATTCTTTCTCAGAGGACTGTTAAAGAAAGAATATCTTTCTTTCTTTTTTTTTTTCCTTCTTTGGTCTTGATTCTAACTAAGGAAAGGTTCTTTTGGTGGGGACTTTGCCCAAGCAAGGCTTTTTGGCATTAGAGTCAGAAAGAGGGCATCTTTCATTTTTGTTAAGAATGTATTGGTGAGTGAATTCATTAGTCTGACTTTTTCCCAGTATTTTTAGATTCTTTAGTTAACTTCTTTTTCTTTTTTTAGGTACACATAATAGGAAAGACCTAAAACACAGTAGCTAATATGTCTGTTTATTTTATATTAAGAAATTTCTAAATGAAAAATTTTACAGTAAGAAACTGATTATTATATATATAAAAATCTTTTTTTTTAATCAAAGGAATCATCATAGGAGAGAAGATAAATTTGTAAGCGAATGTTGAAGGATAGCAATAGTAAAAGCCATGGTGTTATGTTAAAAAGTAAAATGGAATGATAACTTGATGATGAAATATGGAATATTGTAATGAGCATTTATTTTATATTTCTTATCCTAGATTAAAAGATGGTATCAGTTGTAACTATTGTCTTTGGTGCCCAGCCAGTTCATGTTGTCATCATCTTTCAGCAGCAATTCCGGTTGCAAGTTGTTATTTAAATGAGTGGCTAGATCTTGATGTGTGATACGTTTTCCACTGCTGAAATGGTTACAAAATCAAGTGCTTCCGATAATTATGTCATTATCATGTTTTATTTAACATCTATTAACTCCAGGCACTATTCTAAGTATTTAACATATTTTTAGTCGTTTAATTATCATATGGTAATTGAATAAATGTATACTGCTTCAAAGCTTTAAAAAATTAAATAAAATTTATAATTTATATTGTTCTCGACTATTTTCTTTATTAGTATTGTTACCAGTTTAGACATTCATTACCTTTCCTACTAATAACACTAACGTGGCCTAAAATTTCATTCTTCCTGTGGCCTTTTCCTTTTCCTGTCTTTTAAAAAGTTGTTTGCTTATCCCATATTTTGGATTATTTTCTTCAGTAAAAGTATATGGTTTCAGCTATAGAGAAATCATTCTCTTCTTTTTTTTTTNCCTTGATTCCAGCTTGTGTTTCTTCCAGTCCAACGTTTCTCATGATGTACTTTGCATATAAGCTTAAGAAATTACCACTAAATAAAAGTCATTGGATTGTCATTTGGATTGTCAATTGGACATTGACAATTGACTCATTGGATTGTCAATTGGACATTTGTCTATCATCTTTTTAGTCTTTAAAACCCCTTTTTAAGGGGTTACATTTACTAATAGGTATCTGTATATGTTTAGCTTAGAGTTTGGTTGGCAGCTAGCTAGCAGCAAGGCACCCCTAAGATGAAACACAAAACAGGTTTCTTTTTTTAATTTTAATTTTTAATTGGAAGATAATTGCCTTACAATGTTGTTATTTCTGTTGTACAACAATGTGAATTAGCTATAAATAGACATATATCCCCTCTCTCTTGAGTCTCCCTCCCACCTCCACTCCCAACCCATCCCTCTAGGTCATCATAGAGAGAACAGACTTGTTGAGGGGCTGAATTTCAGAAGGAAAATGGCTGGAAGGGGAAATGAGGGGGCCTCAAAGCTCCCAGGTTAAGAACGAGGACCTTGGATTCAGACCCTTGGGTTCAAGTTCTGCTTTCGCCCTTTACTTAAATGATCCTTATATGTGTGTACTCAGTCACTTCAATTGCAACACTGTGGACTGCAGCCTGCCAGGCTCCTCTGTCCCTGGGATTCTCCAGGCAAGAATATCAGAGTGGGTAGCCATGCTCTCATCCTGGGGATCTTTCCAACCCAGGGATTGAAACTGCGTCTCCTGAGTCTTCTGCACTGCAGGCGAATTCTTTGCTGCTGAGACATCTGGGGAGCAGAAATGACACTTAGTAACTGGTTTAAACTGTTTAAGTTCCAATTCCCTCAATAATAAAGTGTGAAAATAATAGCACCCATCTTAGGATAATATGTGATTTATGCTGAGTGCTTATACCATACCAGCCATATTTCCAAGTGCAAAGCCTACACTGCCATCTGTCATCCTGCCTCATAGTACTTGTAGGTTGTGAAAATTCAGTAAGGCTTTATGTATGAAGAGCCCCCAATAAAAGTTTTCTATACATATTCCTGGCTTAGTTATCACGTGGCTTGTTAGATTTCTCTTTGCCTCTGTCTCTGATCTCTCTCTCTCTTACCTCCTGATTTTGATTCTGAAATTCCATTTCTCCACATTATTTTTTCCTGTCTTCCGGCCAAAGTTCCTGGTTGTCTAATCTAGGAAGATTAGGTATTTCAATATTAGCTGTTAATGGATGATTTCAGTTTTGAGGAAGGAGAGTTGATATAAACGTTAGTTATCAAAGCTAGTACTTTAAACATTCACTAAGGCCAGAAACGTCAGGGGACCATTCAATGGTTTCTCCTTGTGAGCCTACAGGCCCCATAGGTCTGGATATTGTACCAGACCGGGGAAATATCTTCTTTTCACCAAACTTTAAACTTCTTATTTTGTATTGGGGTAAACCCAAAGAATTGACGCTTTTGAACTGTGGTGCTGGAGAAGACTCTTGAGAGTCCCTTGCACAGCAAGGCAATCAAACCAAAATCCTAAAGGGAATCAACACTAAATATTCATTGGAAGGACTGAGGCTGAAGCTGAAGCTCCAGTACTGTGGCCACCATATGAAGAGCTGACTCATCAGAAAAGACCCTGATGTTGGGAAAGGTTGAGATCAAGGAGGGGAAGGGGAAGACAGAGGATGAGATGGTTGGATGGCATCACTGACTCAATGGACGAGAGTTTGAGTAAACTCTGGGAGATGGTGATGAACAGGGAAGCCTGGCGTGCTGTAGTTCATGGGATCACAAAGAGTCAGACACGGGCTAGTGACTGAAGAATAGCTGGTTAACAACTTTGTGGTGGTTTCAAGTGCACAGCAAAGGGGCTCAATCATACATAAACATGTATCTATTCTCCCACAAAACCCCTCCCATCCAGCTGGCACCTAACATTAAGCAGAGTTCCGTGTGCTATACAGTAGGTCTTTGTTGATTATCCTTTTTAAATACAGCAGTGTGTACCTGACCTTCCCAACTCCCTAACTATCCCTTTCCCTATCCCCCTTCCAGCAACCCTAGGTTTGTTTTCTAAGTCGGTGAGTTTCTTTCTGTTTTGTAGGTAAGTTCATTTGCATAATTTCTTTTTAGATTCCACATCTAAGGGGTATCATACAATGTTTCTCCTTCTCTGTCTTACATCACTCAGTATGACACTGTCTAGGTCCGCCCATGTTGCCTTGTGTCAGAATGTTTAAATTCACTTGGTTCCTCCTTGTCTGTTTGCTAGGTGAAGTCGCTCTTTTCTCTCTCTCTTTTCCTCTCTCTCTTTTCCTGTCTCTCGTGTGATTCTTACTGAATCAGCAGGACTCCTGGGATAAAATCAGAAGAGAGTTCTTCCCTTGGTGCCTCTTCAAATTCTCTCTGTGGGATTGTCTCTCTCCTTCCTCTTGGGATGGAATCTCTAGCAGATGCCGTTAACTTTTAGGATCCTGCTTAGACAATAAGGAATTCTCTGGTTCCTATTTTAATGAACAAAACTTTACTCATTTATTTATTTGGCTGCAGCAGGTCTTAGTCGCAGTGTGCAGGCTTCTCTCTAGCTGTGGGGCACGGGCTCAGTAGCCGTGGCTGATGGGCTTAGTTGCCCTGTGGCATGTGGGGCCTTATTTCCCTGAACAGGGATTGAACCTGTGTCCCCTGCACTGGGAGGCGGATTCTTTACCACTGGGCCACCAGGGAAGTCCCTAAACAATCTTATTTCAGTAATCAGAAGGTGCACTTCCCAGAACATTGTATTTCCTTCTCTTTCCCACTTGGGACCAGAAAGGAGAGCATCTTCTCTGTTTCTCTTTTCAGTTTCTCCTCCCCTTCCTCACTCATCTGGCTGCCTCTGGTTTCTTGGGGAGGGTTTTCAAAGGGGCAGGAAGGTTCTTATCTGACTGACACTGCTCTGCACTGACATAGGGGCTTTCTGCATTTGGCAGGTGGTTAAGCTGACCTCTTCTCGGGTGGGAAACTTGAATATATCTTCAGCCCCTTCTGTGACGCGCCTTGTTGAGGTTTTGACTGCAGCATTATTCATTCTTGGCAAGCACACCTGCCTCCCACTCCTACACACCCAAGGGTTGAGCAGTTCTCTGGGTTCTTTCCACTGGAATTTCACCTGTAGGTGGCCCTCTTGGATTGGATTTTACACAGCCCAGAGAGCCAGTTCCTTTCTCTCCTGTGGCCCGTGGGAAACACAATCTTCCCCTTTCATTGTGCATTAATTCCCAATGGTGATTTTTATGTATTTTTGCTTATATGTTGTGTATTAGGTGTATATTAGTTCCACGTTGTCTTCATGGACATAGTTTGCTCTTTATCCAATTTGACTTTACTGCAGTATTTGACATTGTTGTGTCCTTTCTCTCTCTCTCTCTCTCTTTAAAACCCCATATCCCCTTGAGTTGGGCTTCCCAGGTGGCTCAGTGGTAAAGAACCTGCCTATCAATGCAGGAGGTTTGGGTTTGATTCCTGGGCCGGGGAGATCCCCTGGAGGAGGAAACGGCTACCCACTCCAATATTCTTGCCTGGGAAATCCCATGGACAGAGGAGCCTGGCAGGCTACAGTCCACGCGGTAGCAAAATTGTTGGACACAACTTAGCCACTAAATGATAGCAACACCCCCTTGGGTTCCTCTATTACTTGAACGGTGTCTCATCTCTCTGGCCACGTCTACCCTCCTCCTTCCACTGGATGTACTTTGATTCCTCAAACAGAATTTACCACCTTCTGCATCTTTTTAACATGCTTCTCTTCTGTGCTCCAGCTCTGTGAATAGCACCTCTCTTCACCAAGACCTGAAACCTGAGCTCATCCTAGCCTCCTGCCTCCCACTCAACTGCACCAAATGTGCCCCTGGGATCTGCCAGTTCTATTTCCCAAATCACAGGTCTTTGACCCAGGCTGGTGTTTGGGAGCCCAGTGAACAGCTCTCTCACTGTTGCGGCCTTCATTGAGGCTGTCACTGCCACAGGCTTCCAAAGTGCCCAACTCAAATCTCTTCTGTTCAGTGTTGTATAATAATCTAAATATAACTCAAAGGAAGCCCGCACATCCTCAGTTGTTCAGTAGCACCCTTGCCAATGAGCTTCACCGTCTCAACTCGATTGGTCTTTCTCTAGGAAGGAGGCTGGGGAGCTGAGTGTCGAACTCATTTTGGAGATTCACCAGATGGGGGCCCCCAGGAGGAAGGCGTTCCGAGTCATTTCCCTGTGTCTTTTTTCCTTGGATATGATAGTACTTTCTTGTAACTTCTGCCGTTCCCCACCCCTCTAAACTCACCCGTCTACACCCACAGTGGTCTGGGCATTAATTGAGCCAAAGTCAATGTTCTTCAGTGATATTATTTTTAATGGCTCAAGCAGAGAGGCTGGGTCATGAGTCAGCAGAATTGGGGGTGGAGGCTGCAGAGTCAGTCCTGGAAAGAGCCTAACTAGCAATAAGAGACGGGGTGTGCCCAGTGGGGAAGACAAGTGGCTTCAACAGCTTCTTTGTGGAGTGGAGGAAAGGAGCGTGGATTCTGATGACTTTTCTTTAAAAAAATTATTTTTATTGGTATATTACATTGATTTGCAGATATTGAAGAATCCTTGCATCCCTTGGAGAAAGTCCACTTGGTCATGGTGTATGATCTTTTTAATGTGTTGTTGGATTCTGATTGCTAGAGTTTTGTTAAGGANTCACATCTTTGATGTCAGTGTTTCTTTATTATTGTTTGGAGCAGAACCCTTGTTCTTCCCTGTGTTTCCTGGGTGCCCTGTGAAGGAAGGTGTTGGGTGGCTCCCCCAGGGTAGAGAGTCAGCACCCCAGTCTCGATGTCAGTGTTCTCAGATGAGCTTTGGCCCCTGCCTGTCCTCTTCACACTGTGGGCCTCACCTCTCTCCAACCAACATGCTCCCAACACTCTCGGGGCATCGTTGTCATCCCTGGGGACCAGTAGCCCAATGTTTAATCCAAAGGGGGCTCTTGACACAAGAACACCAATATCTTACTCCCATACGGGACTCCCCCTCTCCAGATTGCCTACCTGAGTTACCCGATTGCTTGAATAAGGCAAAAAACCCTGAGCCACTGTGCTCAGACTTCAGTAAGTGCTGCTGATATCAACATGCAAAAGGGCTGATACTCAGGACAAGGGGGCTAACTGCACTGTCCAAGGTCAGGCTGCCTGCCGTAGCCTCAAAGTGCACACCCCAGCCCCTGGGAGGTGGCCTGGGAACCCTGGGAAAGACAGACAGCAGCCTGCTAGGTAGGTCCTAGCCCTTCCCCGGCTTTCCCTGCATTCATCTGGAAGATTCTCCAGTGGAGTATCAGACAGAGACAGAAAATAAGAACTGAGGCTTTAAGCACCTAGGAGCAACACCACTGGAAAGAATACAGAGGAATGAAATGTTTAATTATGTACTTTTTAATATAAATTCTATATATTACTTAAGTATATAAATTTCAAACAAAGATCCATAATTTGACCCATTGCAATCCAAAATTTACTTTGAAAATGTGTATAACAAAAAGATAAATTGATGCTGGTTTATTCTTGTACTTCTGCTGCATAGGTTCTAAATTAACTTAAATATTTGCTGAAATATACTGAATGAACAAAGCTTCGTGGACTTAATCAATATGGGAGCTCAAGTCATAATTGTTGACCAATATCTGGGATGTGGTAAATTTAAGAATGGTGGCCTTTTTAATCTCAGGGAAACAATCAAATATAAAAGAGAAAAAAATAATTATGCCTTGCCTAAACTTCCCATGGTCATAGAACCCTTGGCCTTAAAATGTCCTGCAGTGACATAGACACTCAGCACAGAGAGTAATATGCTTCAGGGTTCCAGACATGACCGATCATGACCAAAACACACATTTCACTTCTCAACACAGATACTGCTGGTCTCCTGTAAAAGGCATTGAGCAGAATTTACAGCCTCCAAGAGGTCATTCCTAACAGGTTAAATTGAGAAAATGAATGCATTTCTCAAGAGCTTCTGTTCAAGTTACAAAATTACCAATAACCTGTTAAATAGGTCTCTGCCTTTTGCTGGGCCTTAATCTCTCTTAATTCAAGGTCCCTTGGTTGACTCATATTTTACACAAACTTTAAAAAACTTTCCCATCATCCTTTCCTGTATTTAAAGGATGAAGTGTCTCTCCTCCAAGTATACAGACTTATATGGCCTTTTAAGATTGTCTCTGGGAGAAGGCAATGGCACCCCACTCCAGTACTCTTGCCTGGAGAATCCCATGGACAGAGGAGCCTGGNGATGCTTGGGGCTGGTGCACTGGGATGACCCAGAGGGATGGTATGGGGAGGGAGGAGGGAGGGGGATTCAGGATGGGGAACACGTGTATACCTGTGGCGGATTCATGTTGATGTATGGCAAAACCAATACAATATTGTAAAGTAATTAACCTCCAATTACAATAAATAAATTTATATTAAAATTTTTTATTTTTACCTGGAGGATAATCACTTTACAATGTTGTGTTGGTTTCCGCCATGCAACAACATGAATCAGCCATGGGTATACATATGTCCTTTCCTTCTTGAACCTCTCTCCCACCTCCCACCCCATCCTACCCTTTCAGATTGTCACAGAGCACCAGACTGAGCTCCCTGAGTCATATAGCAACTTCCCACTAGCTATCTATTTTACGTATGGTAATGTATGTATTTCTCAATTTGTCCCACCTTCTCCTGCCCTTGCTGTGTCCATAAGTCTGTTCTCTATGTCTGAGTCTCTGTTCCTACCCTATAAGTAGGTTCAACAGTACAGTTTTTCCAGATTCCATATATATATGCATTAATATTTGATATTTGTTTTTCTCTTTCTGACTTACTTTGTATAACAGGCTCTATGTTCATCCACCTCTCTAGAACTGACTCAAAAGCATTCCTTTTTATGGCTGAGCAATTATATGTATCACGACTTCTTTACCCATTCATCTGTAGATGGACATCTAGGTGGTTTCCATGTTGTCGCTACTGTAAATAGTGCTGCAATGAACATTGAGGGTACGTGTATCTTTTTCAGTTATGTTTTTCTCAGGGTATACGCCCAGTAGTGGGATTGCTGAGTCATATGGTAGTCTTAGTCCTAGTTTTTAAAGGAATCTCCATACTGTTCTCCATAGTAGCTGGATCAGTTTGCATTCCCACCAATAGTGCAAGAGGGTTCCCCTTTATCACACTCTCTCTAGCACTTATTGTTTGTAGATTTTTTGATGATGGTCGTTCTGACTGATGTGTGGTAATATCTCATTGTAATTTAAAAATCATTTGAAAGAATTCTTCTTCTTCGTTTTTTTTTTTTCTGTAGGAAATTTGAAGGAAAGCTCATGTTTCCTTCCCTTTGTGGGACTTTTCTTTGGCCTCCAGAGGTGAAAGCGGCTGGTAAGAGACGGAGAGCACTGTGGGTGGAGGGTGGAGCAACAGGAGAATGGCAGTATTCTGCCCGCTAAGGTGATGGTACTAGAGAAGCGCGTGCCTGCCCAGGCTCCCAGGAGCTCCCTGAGAACACGTCTGACCACCCTCCGCTCCCTATTTGGATTAACTGTGGAGTTTCACGATCCACCTTCAGCCCGGGGGAAGTAGAGTCTTCTGGCGCTGAATGTATTTTAAGTTTTTGGGTAAAAATTGGGTGTTATGGTAATAGGGAACAGAATCCAGGTACTTTATGAACAAGTCAGGGAGGGCAGCTTCAGTGTGTGAGCCTTGATGGAACATGGAGCGCTGTACAGTGGGGCGCTCCTGTGGGCTGGGGATAAGGAAGAGTTTAAGAACATGGCAGTTTTGTCTATACCATGCAGTCTCCTGGCAGAGGAGCTGGGAGAAGTTGTGCTCTGAACTCTGGAGAAATCTTGATTGGTTTAAGCAGATGGTGTTTTTTTTTTTTTTTTTTATTTTAAATTTTCAGCTGTGTTTGTTCCTGGTGCATGTCTTCTAAGTCAGTTCAATCCTGTCTGACTCTTTGCGACCCTATGGATTGTAGCCGGCCGGCCAGACTCCTGTCCATGGGATTCTCCAGGCAAGAATACTGGAGTGGGTTGCCATGCTCTTCTCCAAAACAAACTTGAGCACAGTGCATCGGCCAGGAGTCAGTCCCAGATCTTCCTTGTGGGAGGTGAGAATTCTACCACTGAACCATCAATGCCCCTCCTGGAAATTCTTACAAAGTTGTTGCTTCACAGGCAGGCCAACTGAGAAAAAAGAAAATCTGTGTCCTTGTAGGGATCTCATATTACCAGCAGGGGGCAGCATGGTAGAGGAGACTACAAGTGGAAAGTCTGGCCTTGTCCTGACCACAGCAGAGGAGGGACAGGTGTGGTCTCTAGCGAAGAGTTTGAGAGCATGGTACTTCTGTATACACCATGCAGTCTCCTGGTAGAAGAGCTAGGAGGAGTGGATTTGCAGAGGAAACCCAATACACCATGATCTGTTTCTCCTTGAGTCTGAAGAGAGGCCGGGCCTTCTCAGTTGTCTTCCCTGCTTTGGCTGGAAGTCAGGGGATGGTGCTGGGCAGAGGGATGCAGTGTCTTCCTGATCAGATGGTGGAGGGTGGCTTCAGAGTCGCTTCTACTTTGGCAGGATTCCTGCTGGCTGGGGGAGGGGCACTGCATAGGGGGATAGTTCTGCTGGCTGGGGATGGGGACACGGCTTGGGAGGGCAAGGCTTAAGGTCCTGGGGAGGGGCCAGCATGGGATTTTGCATTGCTGCTGCTGCTAAGACACCTTTCTATTCTTCTGAACATATTTATTGCAGTATAGTTGCTTTAGAATTTTGTTTTAATTTCTGCTGTACAGCAAAGTGAATCAGCTTCGTGAATCCAAAAACAATCCAAAAAGAAGGAATAAATGTATGTGTATATTTTGTTGTCAGTCACTGAGTCGTGTCTGATTCTTGCGATCCAATGGACTATAACCCGCCAGGCTCCTCTGCCCATGGTATTTCTCAGGCAAGAATACTGGAATGGGTTGCCATTTCCTTCTCCCTGGGGATCTTCTCGGCCAGGGTGGTCTCTTGCATCTCCTGCACTGGCAGGAGGACTCTTTACCGCCAGTGCCACCTGGGATACCCATATGTGTGTGTGTGTGTGTGTGTGTGTGTGTACTTTTTGGATTTCCTTCCCATTAAGTCACCACAGAGCAATGAGTAGAGTTTTCTGTGCTATGTGGTAGCTTCTCATTAGTGACCTGTTTTATATGTAATAGTGTATATATGCTAATCCCAATCCCCAGTTCATCCCACCGCACCCCCACCCCCACCTCGGTGCCCATATGTTTGTTCTCTACCTCTGCGTCTTCATTTCTGCTTTGCAAATAGCTTCATCAGTACCATTTTTTTCTAGATTCCACACATATGCATTAATTTGAGATATTTATTTTGCTTTTTCTGACTTTTTCACTCTGTATGACATCTTTCTTGTTTGAAAAGAATCTATAAGCAAGAGAACATCTTCTGTTGTCGATGTTGACATCTTCTTAATTAAAACACCACCGCTCTACCATTACCCTCAGGGGCAACCTTCCCATCAGGGGTTCTGGCAAATCTGCCGCATCCCAGAACCCTGCACTTGCAGCAGCTGCTGAGGAAGGATTGTAAGAGTGTTATTTTCCTATAAATGGCCCCTCTCTCTGCCTTGAGAAGGTCACTCTTGGGCATCCCCTGTCTGTAACTCTAGAGGGCGCCTGGGCTGGCATATCAGGCTCTTCACATCCATTGGAGCTATTTCACTTACCTGAAATTCCAAGTGCACCTGACCTGTGAGGACAGAGCCAAGTGGGCTGAAGAGACTCCAGCCCTAGCCCTTTCACAATGAATTCAGCCCAGGCTGGGACAGTACCTAGAATCCACCATGACTTGCCGGCTCCAAGTATAGCTCTCCCCTTCCTGAAACACTTGTCAAACCCCTTCTCTGTACAGAAGATCCTACTTTCTCACCAGCTGGTGTGTAATGGCCTTTCCTTCTGTGCAGAAAGGACAGCTGGTATGAGATGGGCGTTTCACGTGCACGTCAGTCCACTGTCATCGCCTCAGTGGACAAAGCAGCCCAGTGAGTGTGAAAACCCCAGGTGGAGGGGCGGCACAGGAAGGGGTTCTGGGAGACTGGGTCACGCCATTCAGTCTCTTCAGCCCTGCTTCTGCTTCTCTGCCATGTCCAACGGTTCTTTTTAAACCTCTAGCCAAGCCCCCGTCTCTGCATTCTGCAGTTTCAATAAGCGTGCCAGGAAAGTCCAGAGAAATAGAACCAGGAGGAAGTGAATATGTATATTTTTAAGAAATTGGCTCACGTGATCATGGAGGCCAGCAAGTCCAAAGCCTGCAGAGTAGGCTGGCTGGCTGGAGACCCAGGGAAGTTTGCAGTTTGAGCACACTGGCAGCCTGGTCATAGGATTCCCTTGGTCAGTCTTTTTTTTGTATTCAGGCTTTCAACTCATAGGATGAGGTCCACTTACATGATGCAGGATCATGTTTTCTTCAAAGACTATGATTAACATGCATATAAGCCCAGCTAGAGTGGGTAGGATTTCATGCAAAGATGGGCTCGATAAAGGACAGAAATGGTATGGACCCAACAGAAGCAGAAGATATTAANAGAGTTCCAAAGAATAGCAAGAGAGATAAGAAAGCCTTCCTCAGTGATCAGTGCAAAGAAATAGAGGAAAGTAATAAAATGGGAAAGACTAGAGATCTCTTCAAGAAAATTAGAGATAACAAGGGAACATGTTATACAAAGATAGGCTCAATAAAGGACAGAAAGTATATGGACCTAACATAAGCAGAAGATACTAAGAAGAGGTGGCAAGAATACACAGAACTATACAAAAAAAGATCTTCATCACCCAGATAATCATGATGGTGTGATCACTCACCTTCAGCCAGATATCAGACATCCTGGAATGCGAGGTCAAGTGGGCCTTAGGAAGTGTCACTATGGACAAAGCTAGTGGAAGTGATAGAATTCCAGTTGAGCTATTTCAGATATGAAAAGATGATACTGTGAAAGTGCTGCACTCAGTATGGCAACAAATTTAGAAAATTCAGCAGTGGCCACAGGACTGGAAAAGGTCAATTTTCATTGGCAATGCAAAAGAATGCTCAAACCACCACACAGTTGCACTCATCTCACACACTAGCAAAGCAATGCTCAAAGTTCTCCAAGCCAAGCTTCAGCAGTACGTGAAACATGAAATTCCAGATGTTCAAGCAGAATTTAGAAAAGGCAGAGGAACCAGAGGTCAAATTGCCAACATCTGTTGGATCACTGAAAAAGCCAAAGAGTTCCAGAAAAACATCTACATCTGCTTTATTGACAATGCCAAAACCTTTGACTGTGTGGGTCACAACAAACTGGAAAATTCTTGAAGAGATGGGAATACCAGACCACCTGACCTGCCTCCTGAGAAATCTGTATGCNACCCCCAGAATTCCTCGGGACACTCCTGTGGAGAGCGCCTCCTCGTGATATGCAAGGGTCCTGGCGGGAATCCTTCCCAGACGAATCAGGGAAAGGAACCTTGGTCTCGATTGGAGCAGGTGGACACGGGGCTCCACTTCAATTGTAGTTGGAACCACGGTGTTCCTCCCGAGTGGAGATGTGAATGTCAGGATATTCTTGAGTCACTGCAGGATGTGAAGGAACCTGTCGAGGTTCACGAGGGATGGGTGGCTTCCCGCAAGATGCCACGGAGGACAAGGGCCTCATCTCGCCTGTAGGGGAGATACTCCAGGTTTTTCTCGAGTTGTGGTAAGTTCCCCTCGAGTTACAACGGGGACCCCAGGGACCTGCCCCTGTGCACTCCAGAAAGGCCAGGATCCACGCGAGTGGCCAGGAGCCTCTGGGGATTCCTTGGCAGTCGGAGCCTGCTCCTAAGTCCTCGTCTGGAGCTTGAGGATTCCCTCCACTGCTTACTTGGAACTTGGGCTTTTCCTGGATGCTCCCCAGGGGAGTCACGTCTCNACTGCAGATGGTGATTGCAGCCATGAAATTAAAAGACGCTTACTCCTTGGAAGGAAAGTTATGACCAACCTAGATAGCACATTCAAACGCAGAGACATTACTTTGCCGACTAAGGTCTGTCTAGCCAAGGCTATGGTTTTTCCATTAGTCATGGATATGAGAGTTGGACTGTGAAGAAGGCTGAGCGCCATAGAATTGATGTTTTGAACTGTGGTGTTGGAGAAGACTCTTGAGAGTCCCTTGGACTGCAAGGAGTTCCAACCAGTCCATTCTGAAGGAGATCAGCCCTGGGATTTCTTTGGAAGGAATGATGCTAAAGCTAAAACTCCAGTACTGTGGCCACCTCATGCAAAGAGTTGACTCATTGGAAAAGACTGATGCTGGGAGGGATTGGGGGCAGGAGGAGAAGGGGACGACCGAGGATGAGATGCCTGGATGGCATCACGGATTTGATGGACGTGAGTCTGAGTCAACTCCGGGAGTTGGTGATGGACAGAGAGGCCTGACGTGCTGCGATTCATGGGGTCGCAAAGAGTTGTACATGACTGAGTGACTGAACGAAACTGATGGTGGGTAGGTAGTCACAGGAAGTCATCCAGGGATGATAGAGAGGGGATTATCTCTTTCTAAAACTTTTGAATGTGTTTACCTTCTCATGCAAGTTTACCAGTCTTCTGTTCTCCACCTGGCTTCACACAGGGACAATGCATCCTTTTTCTTTCATTTCACTATGAAGTATTCCTGGACTGGACAGGGGACCAGGAGAAAGTTTCTTTTGCCCAATAGCTCAACATAAAGAAGTGGAAACCTCACCTTAGTCTGCTTCACAAAAAGCACTCACCTTGTGATCGTTACCTAGGCATAGCCCAGGAGTCTCTGAGCTTTTGCTATTATTAATACTAGTTCCCATCTGGTGAAACACCTCTGTGGTTTGGGCAGGAAGGTGAATGCATGGGAACCTTTACCTACCAGCCAATAGTTTTTACCTGGAAATTAAGATATTAAGAAATTGCTAATAGTTTATAAAAGACTCCAATCTTTTAAAATTGTGGAGAAAATATATTCAGTACACCTACAAAGCAGTGGTAACCTGGGAAACATTTAGGTCCAGGGGAAGAGATTAATATCAAGATATAAAAAGAGAACCGATTGGCCTTTCGCCAGTTTCAGAATCTGGAATCAACCAGTGGGGACATTCCTGGGCACATGAGGGGAACTTACAACCTAGGAACCTACAATCCACTGAGAGAAAGGGAAGTGGGTGGAACCTGGGGAAGTCTGACAAATCTTCCTACTGTAGGCAAAATTTAGTTTCTTCTTTCTTCTACACCTACTTTATATTTTTAAAATTTCATACCCTTCAGGTGTACGAAATGGACCTTCATGAAAATGAGAGGCTCTATCGTGTGATTGGTGGGAAAATAAATATTGGGATATTCAAGGTCTATGATTAGATTAAAAATTCCATGATCACTGAATGTGACTGGCTTCAAAGAAGGTCTTGCCTGGGTTACATAAGCAGCCAGTGATGGAGCCCAGTTAGGAAACCAAGGAGTCATTCCCCGATGTACTTGGTTCCTCGTCTTCTGTGGGTTTCATACACCACCACAGCCCTGGGTGAGTTAGTGTACATCACCACTGATGTACCTTTGTCAGATGCAATGTAAAGGTCCATGTGGTACATTCGGGTCCTCCCAGCAGACCACTGAGCCGTCTTCTCCAGAAAGCTCCTATCTCCTTCTCTTTTTTTCTCTAGGTCTTAGCAGTGCAAGACACTTGATCGACACGAATCAGTCTCAGAGCTTCTTTTCTCAGGCCCAGTTTTGTCCCTCTGTGTCCTTCTCCCAACCCCAGTAAGAGGGTAGAGACACGGAGCAGGATCCTATGTCTTGCCCCCCTCCCCTCCATGTCCTCAGCCTGCCTTTCGTCTGTGGAGGAACTTTAGCCAAAGAATAAGTTTAATCACAGGAGTTAGAAAATGCAGAGACAACAGTCAGAGAAGAGCAAATAATAATAATGTAGTCACTGACCCATAGTTAAGGACCCTTAGTTCCTCCTCAAGGGCTATGAACAGTCTTCTGAGCCATATCTGGTGAGCTGTTTTACAGATACTGAAGCCCTTACCGGGTGAAATAAGTTAACTACATGATGACCAGACTGTATCCACAAACATAATCTGTCATAATTCTGAGAATCGGCCTCAAAGAACTAGAAACAGACTGACCCTGGAACTGAAGGTTAACCGCACTTCAAACAGCAAAGCTGATGCTGGTCAGACCACCGATGACGAATTTCAAGAAGAAATTTCTGAATTTCTGCAAGCAGCCCCTCCCTCTGTCTATAAAACCTTTCACCACCCCACCCCCCATTGTTGGAGTAGAATCGGGAAGGAAGGAGGCAGAGGATGGGGAGAATGGGCCTTTATGTCCCTCACCACCCCCGTCTGGTTGCCAGCATCCAAAATAAAGCAAACTTTGCTCATTGGCTTTAAGAAGAGAGCAGCCATACCCCGACTTTCGATAACACAGAGACAGGGCAAATAAGGGAATAAGATATTTTTTTTGAGAAGCATGAGGGAAAGAACATCAAATAGTTTGGAAAACTTTCAATGGACTTGGAAGTCTAGCACGCAGGGTGAGCTTTGTTAGGGGTTGTGGGAAGTGTAGGAAGGAAATACAAACAGAAAAGCTCATTGTCTTCACTGAGGAGTGTGGAGTCCTGCTCTGAAGAAGTCTGGAGAAGTTCTGATTGGCTTAAGCAGATTTTGTTGTTGTTAATTTTCCAGCTGTGTTTGCTCCTGGAAAACTTTACAGTTTACTACTTCAACTCCTAGTGAGGCCAACTGGTGAACAAGGATATCTGTGTCCTTGTAGGTACCTCATATGACCAGCTGGGAGCAGCATGGTAGAGGAGACAGCAGGTAGAAAGTGTGGCCTTGTCCTGACCACTGCAGTGGAGGAGAAGGGCAGGAGCAGGCTGGCCTCTAGGGAAGAGTTGGAGAGCATGGCACTTCTGGCCACACCATGCGGTCTCCTGGTGGAAGAGCTGGGAGGAGTGTATTGGAGAGGAAAATCCAATACACTGTAATGATACCTTTCTCCTTGTGTTTGAAGAGAGGCAGTGTCTTCTCAGCTGTTTATTGGAAGTGAGGGGATGGTGCTGGATGCAGTGTCTTCATGAGCAGGTGGTGGAGGGTGGCTTCAGAGGGTCACTTCTGCTTTGGCAGGTATTCCTGCAGGCGGGGAGGGGGGACGTGGCTTGGGAGGGCAGGGTTCAGGAGCTCAGGGAGGGCAGTACCAAGAAACCTGGGGAGGGCAGCATACCCGGGAAGGCAGGAGTCAGTGACTTGGGGAATGCAGGGCAGAGGAAGCTGGGAGGACAGCATGAAGGGACCTGGGGAAGGCAGTTCATAGGAACCTGGGTAGAAGGCTGGCAGGAGACTTTGCATTATTGCTGCTGCTGACAGGTCATTTTCCTTTGACTGAAGATAAATTGAAAGAAAGAAAGAAAAAACAGTCCTTTAGAATGAGACAACATCAGTGGAGGAGATCATTTCCAAATTAACACAAGAGAAAAGTACTGTCGCTTGTTACTTTTTTCTTTAAGATCCACTCTGTGACCATCCTATTTCACGCCCTCCCTATTCTTCCCACCCTACAGGAGCCTCCGCAGATAACAGTGGCCAGAGAGGGACTTTTCTTGGGGGCTGGCCTGCAGTTGCCAGTGCCTACTCTGCTGCCCCGGAGCACTGGTGCTGGGACTGCATACTCTTTCCTTTAAAAGGAGCATGTTCACTCTGCAAAGAGTCAGGGGAAAGAATGGGTTTGGAAAATGTGCCTGAAAATAAAAGACAAAATATCTCTAGAGTAGTCAGTTTGAAGAAAAGAAGCTTGGGAGGACATGAGAGCACTTGCTAAAGTTTATGAGACGTATTGAAGCAGAGGGATGAATTTGGAAAGTTTAGATTATATTGTTCCCAAATACCATGGAGTAGTTTCTTTCTCGGAGACTGGGCCCCTACCTGTTGCTGAGGCAGTTCTCCCCCTTAGTTTGCCATTTTTTACAACATTTCTAGTCCTTTGTATTATTCCTGACTACTTTAAACTTGATCACTGCTTCTTCAAGGATAATTACTGCCCCTTCGCATTGGCTATCTTAGAATCCAGAGCAGAGTCAGAGTCAGTAGGAAACCCCAGGCAGGCATCTGGCCCAGGTCCTCTCTAGATAACTTATCATGCTCTGGCCTGGGGTCAAAAGCTTGACCTTGACACACTAGGAAGATTCAAGGTGAAGCACAAGAAAGAACAAAGCCTGGGGGCTATGTAAGCTAAGTTCTGGCCTCAGCTTTACTAGCATTTGGTAGGCTGATCTGGAGTTTTCGCATCTGTAACTTTAATCACATTCATCTCAAATTATTTTCTGTCTTAGAACAGCACTCAGCAAACTTTTCCTCTAAAGGGCCAGGTAATAAAAATTTTAGGCTTTTCTGGACAGGCTTTGTCACAACTCCCCAACTCTGCCATTGTGACATAAAAGCAGGCATAGGTAAGAATCACTGATGCAACTAGATTGATGCAACTTCACTTCATACTAAGTGAAGAAAGTCAGATAGAAAAAGACAAATGCCACATGACATCACTTATATGAGGAATGTAGAATATGATACTAATGAACATATGTATGAAATAGAAAATCAAAGACATAGAGAACAAGTTGGTGGTTGTGAAGGGGGAGAGGCTTGAGGGAGGGAGGGAGAGGGAGGTTGGGGTTAGCAAATCTAAGCTTCTATTATAGAATGGATAAATAATAAGGTCCTACTATATAACACAGAACTATATTCAGTATTCTATGACAAACCTTAATGGAGAAGGATATAAAAAAAGAATATATACATATGTATAACTGAATTTGTTTGCTCTAGAGCAGAAATTAACATAACATTGTAAAACAACTATACATCAATAAAAAATACTAAAACTAAAAGCAGGCATAGATAATATGTAAACAGATGAGCATGAGAGTATTCCAGTGAAATGTTATTTCCCACAATAGGTGAGCTCTAGTTTACTGATACCTGATTCAGACCCCAACTTTCTGTATCACACTTCTCCCTGCTCGAGGTCTCTCCGAGCTGGTTTTTGTTTTCTGGTTTGTTTTATTTATCTGTTCCTATTGCTGTTTCTGTCATCTGTCTTTCTTTTTCTGCATTCTATCCCAACCCATGACTCTGTATAACCTTCTCATTCCCTCCTACCAGAACCTATTGATGGCATCCTGGAGGGCTTCCTTTCCCACAGAGCAGAGTCTCACTGCTCACCTGCCTCTCTGGGTTGTTCCAGGCTTGTGGAATCCAAGTGCAGTGAAGAAGCCTGGCGTAGGGTCCTTTTATTCTGGGCTCAGCCTGGCAGGAGATCAAAGGGGCTTGCCCACCATTTCGTGGTAATCTGATGTCTCACTCAGTTCTTGAAAACTCTTGCTAGATCCTCTCTTTGCAGTAAAAACTCTAGTTTGGCAGCTTTAGGGTGAATAACCACATTTCTGTTTTCCTCCGAAAGGATTTAATATGTGTGTGTGATGAGTGAGGCAAAGGGATATAAGGATTAATGTACTTTCTTCAAATATTCTTGGTCTTTCAGCAGAATTTAGGTTTGTATATATTTTGACCTCTACCTTATATCTTAAACGAAAATTAGTTCTGGATATATTATAGATCTACATTTTTTTCTTTTTGAAAGATGACTTTTTATTACCTGCTCAAGGGGTTAAATTTAAAAATCATTTTATTTTAAAGTAAGCAAAATTAATATTTAGTTTAAAAAATAGAAACCCAACAATAAAAGTGAAACCTTCAGCTATCTTTCTACCTATCTCAGGGTTTAAAAAGTCATACTTTCAGATACATGGCAGGAAGTAGTGCTCAAGTCTAGAATGCTGCTGTCTTTTTGTGATGGATCTACATTTGAATGGTAAAATGATAGAATCTAAAAAAAGGAAAAGAATATCTTCATGATCTTGTCAATAGCAATGAGTCCACAAACAAGGCATAAAAAGCATAATTATAAGATTTCTGGTTTTTAAAATACACCATTATGATTGTAAAAAAGCAAGCCACAGAGATGGAGAAGCTACTTATAATACATATATCTCACAAAGAACTTGTGTCTAGAACCACCCCCCCCAACACACTCAAACACACACTCCTACAGATCAACAAAAAACAAGATGCGGAAATAGAAAACTGTCCAAACAACTTGAACAGGCAGTTGATAGAAGGGTATTTTCAAATTCCAATACATACATAATAATGTGCTCAATCCCATCAATAACAAGAGAATTGAAAGTTGAAATCATATTATCTCCATATCACCACTGAAATGACTAATGTGAAAAAGACACCATCAAGATTGCTTAGTGTGTAGAACAGTTAAAATTTTTATATACTGTTGATAGGAATAAAAGTTGTATTAAAAATTTTTTTTAAACTTTATTTTACTTTACAATACTCTATTGGCTTTGCGATACATCGACATGAATCCCCCACAGGTGTACACAAGCTCCCAATCCTGAATCCCCCTCCCACCTCCTTTTTGAAAAATTAAAAGTTGTATTAAAATTTTGGAAAAATTAACAGCATCCACAAGAGCCAAGCATCCAACAGAGGTATATGCATATTGTAACAAAAATATATGAACACGAATATTTACAGTAGCATCACTTAAAATTTTTTTAAAACTGGAAACTAGTAAAACGACTGTCAACAGTAAATAAAAATATACAAATAATGGTATATTCTGGAAGTGAAAAACTATACAATGAGAATGAACTGAACTATGATCCACAATTATACACTGGGAAATGAATGAATCTCACAAACACAATTTTGAAGGAAAAAAAATCCAGGCAATAAAGAATTTCTACTGTATGATTTCCTTTTTATGGATTTCAAAATAAGGAAATCTAATCTGTGGTGTTAGATGTCAAGAGAGTGGTTCTGTTTATGGGCAGGTAGTACTCTTGCCTGGAAAATCCCATGGACGGAGGAGCCTGGTGGGCTGCAGTCCATGGGGTCACGAAGAGTCAGACACGACTGAATGACTTCACTTTCACGTGTTGGAGAAGGAAAAGGCAACCCACTCCAGTGTTCTTGCCTGGAGAATCCCAGGGACGGGGGAACCTGGTGGGCTGCCGTCTATGGGGTCGCGCAAGGTCAGACACGACTGAAGTGACTTAGCTGTGATTGGGAGGGGCCACAATAGCATAGACACCTGGGATGCTGGTAACACGCTGTTTCATCATCTGTGTATTGGTTGGATGGCTATTTAGCTAGTGAAAGTTTATTGAGCTGTGTACTTAAATTGTTGTAATTTCATTTATTTATATTTCAAATTTAGTCCAATTAAAATGTTAATTTAAAAGTCCATATTCCTGCAATGTAGTGAAAGAGAGAGTGAGAAATGATGATAATAGCAAAATATTAAGGACCATAACATGGAATATTTTTAGGACAGTAAGGACTTTGGATTTTATTCTGAAATGGGATGATATTTGGTAATTTCAGTAAAGAGAGACCATAATGTTGTTTATGTCTTAATATGATTACTGCAGTTCTGATAAGGGATTGTGGCACAAGATAAGAAGAAAGAGACAAGACAGGTGAATTTTGCAGTGGCTCAGAGGAAGAATAATACTGACTCCAACTAGGATAAGAACACTGGAGGTAATGAAAAGATGAGAAGTGATTCCATTCTTAGTACAGTACTTTAGGGCTTTGGAAGGAATTATCTGTGTGAGGTAACACAAGAAATCAGAGATGAATCCTAGGCTTTAAAAAATATTGTTATTATTATTTAGTTGTGTCTTGAGCATCTTTATATACATGGTGACATTGCTGTGTGTACTGAAGATGGATAGAAAACGTTCCACAAATGATAGGTATGCGATTACTACAAAAAAGATAATCAGCAGTTATTATGAACAACTTCATAACAATGAATTCTACAACTTATAGTAAAAGTCCAAACTCCTTGAAAATCAAGTGACAAAAACTAACACATGAAGAAAATTTGAATAGCCTTGTAATGATCTTCTGATGTGTCAACTTGGTTGGGCTACAATCCCTAGTTACTCAAACACTAATCTAGGTGTTGCAGAGAGGTAGATGTGACTAATGTTCCTAAGCAAATGACTTTGTGTAGGGGAGCATATCCTAGATATGCTGGGTTGGTCTGATGCAATAGTTGAAAGACTTTAAGAGCAGGATTGAAGTGTCCCTGAAGAAATTCTAAGCATGAACAATAACTTCAGACCATGACAGATAGTTTCAGTCTTCCTATGTAAAAATATCTAAGGAATTTACACAAATATATATTGGAATTAAGTGATTTTAACAATGCCACAGAATATAAGGCCAATCAATTTTATTTCTGTACACCATCACCAACCAATTGGAAATAAAGTAAAAAATAAACTCATAATAGCATATAAATCATAAAGTATTAGAAATATATTGAACAAAAATGTTTAAGTTGTCTATACAGAAAACTGTAGAATAATCCAGAGGAAATTTCAAGAAGATGTATATAAATGGAGAGATATACAGGATTTATACATTGGATAATACAATCTTTCAAGCCTATTAGTCCTCTTAAGTTGATCTATTGAGTTCTTATAGTCCCAATAAAAATCCTGGTTGACTTTTTGGGGAGAAATCAACAGGCCAAATTTAACATTTATATGGAAATGCAAAGAATGTAAACTAAACCAAACAATCTTGGAAAAGAGCAAAATTGAGGGTCCCACATTGTCTGATTTCAAGACATAGCCTACAAATGTCCATCAATCAAAATGCAAGGCTTTGCCATGTAATAGACATATAGGTCAATGGAACTGTATAAGGAATCCAGAGATGGACTCAACATTAACGGTCAAGTAAAACGTATAAATACCAAAAAGCATGCTTAACAACATTACTAATCAGGGAAATGAAGTTAAAAAGCCCCATGAGGTACCATTTCAGATCATGAAAGTGGCTAAGGATAAGTAAGTGACTAAAACAACCATGATAAGGGTGTGGAACAATGGAAAGCCTCACACAATGCTGGTGGGAATGCAAATGGCACAGTCAGTTTAGGAGACAGTTAGGCAGTTTCTTACAATGTTAACCATATTTCTCTGCTATGACCATGAAACTTCATTTCTAAGTATTTAAGAGAAATAAAAACATATTCATAAAAGACTTGTACATAAATATTCATAATAGCTTTGTTTGCATAACACCAAACTGAAACAACGCAAATGTTTGTCAGCATATAAATAGATGAACAAATTGTAGATAATTCACAGCAGAATATGCCAAGCAATTAAAAAATACCTAAAAAAACTACTGATTAAACAATAACATGATGAATATCAAAACATGTTCAGCAAAAGAAGTCAAACAGAGCAGAGTGAGTTTTGTATGATTCAGTGTGCATGAAGTTCTAGAGTAAGCAAAACTCACCCGTGATGATAGGAATCTGAACAGGAGATGCCTTTGGGAAGAAGTAGGTAGAAAGGAGTATTGCAAGTATTCTATATTCTCCTTGCTCTCGGATGTTACAGGGACTGTTATGATAAGATCATGTTATCTATCCACGTAACACACTGTGCTAAGTTCTAAAATTATTTCCCTAGATATCTACATTCTTGAATTATATTATCCACATTAGCCATAACGAAAAGATGTACTGGTATTATTACGTTATTCTTTCACTTTTACTCACAGTGGCTGCAAAAACTGGTTGTATAAAATCGGAATTGGCTTTCTTGACCATCAGTGAGTGCTTTTTTGGAATGCTCCAGAGGTTCTGGAAAAAGGAGTCTTATTATTTTTTCTCCTTCATGGGTGCTCTTCTGGTGAGAGGAAAATTTTAACATCTATTCAGCCACCAAAGTGGAGTTTCCTTTGAAAATCAGGAGTTAGTTCTCAGGAACTGACATGAATCAGAACTGCTGTGAAAATACTTGCTATTTGCTCTAGACCCCAGCTACACGTGGGCTAAGAGGTATCAAGTCAGTCCTCTTCATGCACTGGGATCTTCTGAGGACAAGAGCAGTTTGGACAGAACAATGGATAGAGTGATTCTTTCTGGCCAGGTATGGGACTGGGGGGTAATTAAAACAGATAAGCAGACATGGATGGATAGAGACATGTACTATTACGTGTAGGCAATGAACTAATAGACTATGGAGGAAGTTCAATCAAGAAGTCAAAGTTTGCTTTTTCTATGTTCCAACCATTAAATCAAAGTCTATAAATATGAAGTAATGTGTCTAGGGTTGCACAGTGAATATTGGAACCCAGTATCCTGGCTGGGGGCTTCCCAGGTGACTCAATGGTAAAGAATTCTCCCGCAATGCACGAGACAAAAGAGATGTGGGTTTGATCCCTGAGTTGGAAAGATCCCCTGGAGGAGGGCATGGCAACACATTCTAGTATTCTTGCCTGGGAAATTGCTTGGACAGAGGAGCCTGGTGGGCTACAGTTCATGGGGTTGCAAAGATTTGGACATGACTGAGCACGCATGCACATTCAGTTGCACTACCCTGGTTGCCAGAACCCTATTCTTTCTGTGGCATTATCAGTTCTCATCTCATTCTTGGCCAAGTCTTAGCTTCCAGAGGGGAGAGAAGAGGAAAAGAGTGATTCCACAAATATTAATTAAGGACCTCACTTGTCCTGGAAACTGTTAGGTGTTGGACATAAAGCAGTGACTAACTCATGAAACTTAAATTCATCGAGGTCAATAGACATTGAACAAATGGTAACATGAATAATTCTTTAATAATTCTACACGTGTCATGAAAGAGTGATTCAGGGTAAAAAGAGCATAAAACAGGAAGAACTAACCTTGCCTAAACAGAATAATCCATCAGAGTTAGCCTGAATGCTGTATAGGGCATGAAAGTCAGTCAGGGAAAGACAGCTCCTGGCTGAGAGGAGGGAAGAGGTCAGAGGGAAGGAATCTGGATCATATGAGGAGCACAGAGGCCAATGTGACCAGGGCTCCTAAGCCAGGCCAGGGGAGCATGTTGCAACCCATGCTTCACGGAAGTAAATATGAGGAGATAGCCAAACAATCAGAGCCTTATGGGTCAATGTTGGAGAAGTCAAGTGTGTTTTTAAGTCTAAAGGAAGCCACAGAAGGATATCAAGCAAATGACGGAGTCTCAGTTGTAGTGTGGCCGCAGTGTGGTGAATGGTTTATAGGGCATCAGGGGTTGAAGAAGACTATCTGAGATGCTCTTACAGTTAGGCCAGGCAAGAAGTGAGGGTATTTGGATGAACGTAACATGAGTGAGATGGAGAAAGATGGATGGGAGAAATAGAGGCAATATTAGGTAGAGCTGTTAAGATCAAAATATTAACTCTAACTATTCTAATAATTCCCTGAGTCTGAAACCTGTGATAACATCTACACAGTCAAAATTATAACACAACTGATTAGTCAGTTCACTTCAGTTCAGTCGCTCAGTCATGTCCAACACTTTGTGATCCCATGGACTGCAGCAATCTGGGCCTCCCTGTCCTTCACCAACTCCTGGAGTTTACTCAAACTCAT